>JAODAL010060956.1:0-20597 GCA_025379985.1 Phyllomedusa bahiana | reverse complement strand
TTTCATGACCCCCCAAGGGCCGAGGGGTCTTCTTTTTTGGGATAGCCGCTGTAGGGGAAAGGATGGCAGGGGCACGGCCTTATGTTTGCTGAGAATTAGGGGCAGCTTGGCCATATCCTCCTTCATCAGGGCAATTGCCCGCTCAAAATATTTTATAAGTTCTCCCTGGCAAGAAGAAGTACTTAGCAGGAAGGACAGACACTTTAACTGGGGTGCGTCCCCTGTCTCCCCACAAAGACAGTCTGCTGTCCACTGAGGCAGACTCCTTTTCCCCCCCCACAACACAGTCTCTTCAGACACACAAAAGGCTGCGCGGGTGTGTCTCTCTTCAGAGAAATGGTTTGCCCACACAGTGCAAATATCCAGCAGTCCTATGTAGACTGCCAGCAGTCCTGTGTAAAACCACCTTTTTCTTGCACCACTTTGTACACGTCACTTGTGCCATCTTTGCCCAACGCATCCCTCCACCAATTGTAAGCTGCCGCTCAGCTCTGGACACCATTCTTGGTCTGTCCCGGGGTTTCTCGCTTTGGATCGCCGTCTTGGTAGAACGATAATGGCACTCCGACACTAGGCTCTCTTTACAGCTTCAGCCAACTTTATTAAGGCACACAGTGTACAAAACAAACACATAAAATAAAATCCTTGGCCGTCTGGCCCACTTACTTACTCACAGAGTCCCTCTCTGTCCTGAGGTCTGTGCCTATCGCACACCCCCTCAAACATACAGTTTCCACACTGTGTCCTGGGCTTCCCTGTAGCCTCTGGGGGCAGAGCTCTCTCTCAGCTCTGCTGCTTCACACCTTCAGGTAACAGCCACGCCCCCAGATCACCTGGAGTACTAGGCTTTTTTTAGGCCTCCAGAGATGTCAAATATCTGGCTGGAACCCAGGGACCTGGAATGCGGGGACAGCCACCCCCGACATATAGCTGTCCCGGAAGAGCCACCCCATACCTAGCTGCCTTGCAGCTATTCTAGCCGCTCCCGTAAGTGACAGTAATATAATACTGACACAAAATAGGTGGCTTTTCCCCACCGAGCCCAGTTCCTCAGTGGCACATCTGCAGAGGGTCTCCTGCCGTAGACCCTCTAGTGGCAGGATCATGCGACTACCAGCAGTCGCTCTGTCACACTACCTACCTTATGCTTACCTACCTAACTGGGGCATGTCTACTACCTACCTACCTGGAGCCTAACTGCTGCTACCTACCTACACGGGGCCTATCTACTGCCTACCTACCTGCGGCCTACAAACCTTCCTATTATGGGGTCTACCTGCTTACCTACCTGGGCCTATCTAACTACCTAAAGTCTACCAACCTAACTAGATTTGGCCTACCAACCAACCTGCTTGGGGCCTACTTTCCTATCTGTTACTGACCTCTCTACCTTGGGCCTATCCACTAACCTAAGAAAACAACAAAGCTACACTTACTGCTCAATGGCTGAAAGATATACTGAATCCCAACAGCAGGCATCTCTGGCCCAAATGCTGCATGGGAAAGATAGGCAGGTGCCGGATATTAATGAGCCAATGCTCTAGGTACTAATTCACACCAGCATGCAGAAAGCCACAGTATAACACATAGGGAGAATGCCATAGATAAGGCGATGCAAAGGGTAACGCCATTCATACAGGAACACCATGCTGAGTAAAAGCCTATAGCGCCCATAATATTCAAATGGGCAGGCTTCCCAGCACTTAGAAGGTGTCCTGCACAAAATACTTGTACCCTAAGCTCCCAAGTGTTTTTCCCATGCAGCATTTGGGCCAGAGATGCCTGCTGTTGGGATTCAGTATATCTTTCAGCCATTGAGCAGTAAGTGTAGCTTTGTTGTTTTCTTTGGTAATTTATGTCCCATTTTTTTGGTGGTTTTGTTTTTAATAGTGTAGGGACTTGCAAGAAATGAGGAGCCTTGCCGGGGCTTGCAAGCTTGCTATACTGTAGCTACCGTATCAACTAATACCTCATATTTTTCCAGCATGTTATTATATATTTTTTTTCCCTAAAACACTTGGGAGCTTAGGGTACAAGTATTTTGTGCAGGACACCTTCTAAGTGCTGGGAAGCCTGCCCATTTGAATATTATGGCGCTATAGGCTTTTACTCAGCATGGTGTTCCTGTATGAATGGCGTTACCCTTTGCATCGCCTTATCTATGGCATTCTCCTATGTGTTATACTGTGGCTTTCTGCATGCTGGTGTGAATTAGTACCTAGAGCATTGGCTCATTAATATCCGGCACCTGCCTATCTTTCCCAAGCAGCATTTGGGCCAGAGATGTCTGCTGTTGGGATTCAGTATATCTTTCAGCCATTGAGCAGTAAGTGTAGCTTTGTTGTTTTCTTGGTAATTTATGTCCCATTTTTTTTGTGGTTTTGTTTTTAATAGTGTAGGGACTTGCAAGAAATGAGTAGCCTTGCCGGGGCTTGCAAGCTTGCTATACTGTAGCTATCGTATCAACTAATACCTCATATTTTTCCAGCATGTTATTATATATTTTTTTGCCCTAAAACACTTGGGAGCTTAGGGTACAAGTATTTTGTGCAGGACATCTTCTAAGTGCTGGGAAGCCTGCCCATTTGAATATTATGGGTGCTATAGGCTTTTACTCAGCATGGTGTTCTGTATGAATGGCGTTACCTTTGCATCGCCTTATCTATGGCATTCTCCCTATGTGTTATACTGTGGCTTTCTGCATGCTGGTGTGAATTAGTACCTAGAGCATTGGCTCATTAATATCCGGCACCTGCCTATCTTTCCCATGCAGCATTTGGGCCAGAGATGTCTGCTGTTGGGATTCAGTATATCTTTCAGCCATTGAGCAGTAAGTGTAGCTTTGTTGTTTTCTTTGGTAATTTATGTCCCATTTTTTTTGTGGTTTTGTTTTTATCCACTAACCTGCTGCGGCCTACCTATCTAGGACCTTGCCTATCTACCTGGGGCCCTGCCTACCTAACTGGGGCTTTGCCTTCCCCACCTTTCTGAGGCTCCTACCTGTGGCCCTTTATGACTTACCTGTGACCTCAACTATCTACCTTACCTGCCTACATGCCTACCTACCTCGAGCCTTGACAACCTACCAGATGCCTCTTCTTTATATGTGCCTGTGGCCTTGTCTAACGTGGACTTTACCCACTGTTGGCCCGATCTACCTACTTACCAGGATCTTACCACATAATGAGTGGCCTATTTGCCTATATTTTGAGTGGGGGGTGGGGCTACATATCTAATAGCATGGGTTTGGCTAGTATTGGGGGCTACCTCTATAAAAGGGGTCTACCTATCTGTAGGGCTATATTTAGTATTCATGCTGCCCTATTCACTTTAGATTAGATTGATTAGTCAGCCAAATGCTGATTAGCACTTTTGTATTTTACAGGTTTCTCCTCTGTACTACATTAAACTATGTAGGACCAGTGTTAGATCCATTTCTTTAGTAAAACGAGGGATTTGGTTTTGGAATGTTTTGTTAAATAAAGTATTGTTATCTTGTTTCTGTGTATTTATTTATTTATTTATTTATTTTTTACTATTTTTCCTTTTCCAGTGTTTGTAAAATAGGTGTCTGACAAATTTCTCCATATTGCTCTTGCTGAGGCTTGGTTTCAGACAGTGGTGTTTTTTTTTTTGCCCAATAGGGGCTGACACCCAGCACCACTGCTAGTCAAAAAGTGGCAAATATCAAATATATAAATTAAGAACACGGGAATAAAATGGTAAAGAAAACACGCTGATACAAAACAAAAAAACTCTTTATTTATGAACTCTCCCTGACAACAGCCCTCATTGACCTTTATTAAAGAAATGGATCTGCTGGCCCGACTTAGTCCAATAAAACCATCATAGACCAACAGGGAAATCTGGAGATAAAACAGAAACACTACGAAAAGCACGAGAGTATTAAGACTAAACTCCATCCCTTGTATCCCCTGAAGAGTGCAGGTGAAAGCCTTAGCACAATCTTCAGGGGATAAGTCCTCTTTTCTCCCTATCTCCCTGGGAGACTATGTTTCACACTGTATACTATGGCCTATACCCGTTCTCTCACCCGTGGAAAGTTTTTACATAGGTGATAAAAAGTAAAGAGGTACTGGAAAAGTTAGGATTCTACGATATTTTTGCCCCAATCTGCATGCACAAGTTGAGACCGGGAGAAATCAGCATGGAGAGATTGACCAGATGGAAAAGAAAAGGGAACGTGAGAGATTAATTAGAGAAAACATTACCTTTGAGTCATTGGATGTAACTGCACTGATATGATATTGATATGTGCCACTATATGGCCAGTGTATGGTGGTAAATCCAGTCAAAATTTAATGGTTTATATTCGGAAATGGTTTGGTGTATTATTCAGTCACTATGTGTTTGTTCTTTGGGTGCTGTAAAAACTCGCAAAAAGAAAGAAGAGAGAAAAACAAAAGCGCCAATCTGTGTATCTGTATTATTGTTTTAATTTGTTATTTTAATAGCTAGTGCTCACCTTCTGTTGTTGTGTCTCAAGCGACACTACAAACGTGTAAGCTTACAGAATCCCAATGGGAACAAAATCCAGAAGAAATGGAGCTGGAAGGAAGGCTGGCAGGGAAGGAAAAAGAACACAAAGTGCCAGCCTAGTGCAGCGGGTTAGTTCACTTTGGGCAGACAAGTAAACCTTATTTTGCTCACCCTGTGATGTTGTGTCAGAAGTGGCACAACAAACTTGTAGGCTTATAACAATCCTTTATAATTGTTTTTAGAAAAAAAGGGGATTTCCCTTTAAAAATTTCCGAGCTGCTGGTAGAGCTCCTTTGCTCGGTCTGGGGCTCAGCAATGAATCCCCACCAAGTGGAAGTAATTTTATATAATGAAAAAATATAGTTGTAAGGAGCTTCTTTTTCCAGCGCCAACTAAAGGAAAATATGATTATGGTAAAATACCATTAAAAAGCATTTATTAACTTAAGAATATATAAGACTAAAATAGAACTATCATAATGGTTATAAAGAAACTTAGCAGCAACACGTTTCACCAGTCCGTTTTGCTGGCTTCACCAGGCTTGAATGAATTGCTACAGCAAGAGGTGCTCTTATATTAGATAGCTAATAGCACAGAATGCGCCTGATTTATGAACCTCCTCTGCAGCGGGTCATAAGTCAGGCGCATTCTAGCATTTGCATGACAGTTCTGGCTCAGGTATTCCACTTTGAAAGTAGCAAAAAAAAGGAAAACACAAACACGAAAAATAAAAAAAAAACATGTACACCACACAAGTTTGGTATTGCCGCGTACGTAACAACCTACCATATACATCTGTTGCGTTAATTAACCCACATGGTAAAAACAAAAAGCAACCATGTAATTGTGATTTTTGATCATCCTGTAGCACATAAAAAATTATTAAAAGCTCATATAAAAACCAAAGTGGTAGCAATTAAAACTTCAGTTCATTTCGCAAAAAAAAGGCCCTTACACAGCTCTGTATACGGAAAAATAAAAGTTATGGCTATTAGAAGATAGTGATGCACAAATATTGCTTAGACCACGGGAGTCAAACTGTGGCCCTTCAGCTGTTGGGGAACTACAACTCCCATCATGCCCACTGTTATAGATTATACAAATGCCTGATGGGAGTTGTAGTTTCCCAACAGCTGGAGGGCTGCAGATTGACAGCCCTGGTTTAGACAATAAAAACACTTTTTTTTATTAAAGCGTTTCAACATAAAAAATATATATTTGGTATTGTCATAATCATATCAACCCACAGAGGAAAACTATCTTGTCATGTATACTGGACAGTGAGCCCTGTTAAAAATAAATAAACAACACTACTAGGATTGCAGTATTTTCTTCACCCTGCCTTCCAAAAATGGATTTAATAGCGATCAAAACTAATATAAATTCCAAAATAGCAATAAAAATGTCAACTCATCCCACAAAAAACAAGCCCATACACAGCTCCAAACAGAAAAATAATAAAGTTACGGCTCTCAGACTATGGTGATGCAAAAACGCGTTTTCCTTTTTGAATAAAGGTGTTTTTCTTGTGTAAAAGCAGTAAAACATAAAAAATATAAATTGGGTATCGCTGTAATTGTATTGACCTGCTGAATAACGCTAGCATGTCATTTATACCACACGATGATCACTGTAAAAATAGAAATAAACACTACCAGCATAGCTGTATTTTGCTCAAAACACCTCACAAAAACTCTAATGAAAAGTGATCAAAGCATCATATGCACCCCATAATGGTACCAGCAAAAAACAGGCTCATAATCAGCTCTGTATACAGAAAAAAAATTGTTATGACTATCAGACTATGAAGATGCATTTCTATTGTGTAAAAGTAATAAAATATAAATTGTACCGACCCGCATATAAAGTTATCCTGTCATTTACACTGCACGGTGAACGCTGTAAAATTGAAGCTAAAAAACAATGATGGAATTATGTTTTTCCCCCCATTTTCATGGCCCAATGCTAAAATAAATCTATGGAACACCTGTGCACCCAAAATGCACAATACACCCCTTAGATGAGATCCATGAAGGATGTTGTATCCAAAATGGGGTGACATCTGGAAGGTTTTACATGTTCTGGTACTTTGGGAGCTTTGCAAATGCAACATGACACCCACCAAAACCTGTGTTTCAAAAGCCAAATAGCGCTCCCTCCCTTGCACTTCCTACCATATACCCAAACAGCAGTTTACACCCACATGTAGGGTATTGTCAAACTTGGAATAAATAGCATAAAAAAGTGGGTGTTTTTTTCTCCTGGATTCCTGGAAATGAAACATTTTCAGCTAAAATTGCAGGTTGCTGGAAAAAAAATAAATTTCATTTTCACAGCCTAGTGCTAAAAAGAATTGTGAAAAACCTGTGGTTTCGATATACTCACTACACCCCTGGATACATTCCTTAAGTGGTGTGGTTTCCAATATCGGGTATTTTAGGGGTGTGCATTAAGTTTTAGCACCTTAGAGTGTCCGCGAACCTGGAATGGTGCCTACAGAAAATTGTATGAGACCTCAAAGTCTGGAAGGGGTGTCTGCTATTCTGAGGCTTGTGGTTGAGCCAAATAGTGCCCTAGAGTCACATATAAGATGTCTATAAAAACTACAGAATTGGAGGAGTCAATGTTGAGTTGCATTTCCCTTGTCACATATACCGTGTTCCAGTGAATAATAGATAAAATTGAAAAGCTGCAAAAAAAGTGGAATTTTTATATTTCACCTCCACTTTGCTTTAATTTCTGTGAAATACCTGATAGGTTAACAAACTTCCTAAACACTGTTTTAAATACTTTCAGGGGTGTAGCTTTTTAGATGGAGTAATTTATGGGGGTATCTAAAAAGCAAGCCCCTTAAAGCCACGTCAGAACTGGAAATAATCCCTAAAAAAATCCATGTTGTAAATTTACATTTTCATTTGTATGATTCTGGGTTTCATATGACTTTTTGATAGCTTTTTATTTCATTTTATGTGTCGTAGGATGAACAAAGAATGCAGTATTGGCAGTTTCTTATTTCTTTTTCTCATGGTTCTTCATCAGTGTTAAATAACATGGCAGTTGTATAGACCAGGTCATTACACACAGAATCTGTCACATACTTGCCAACTTTTGAAACTGGCTTTCAGGGAGATTTAGAGGCCTCACCCCTTTCCAAAAAGGCCATGCCTACTACACCCAAATGAGTAAAGGGCTTTTCAGAAAAAGCATTTCATGCGTTGTTTGTCGTGCTTCAGCTTTCAGTGTGTTCAGAAGGAGGCATGTATGCTTTGTTAGAACTACATATCATGTGACCCAGCAAGCTTGACATCACCATGCCTTTCCCCACAGTGTGCTCACTGTAGTCAAACAAAGGTCTGTTTATGAAAAGAGCTGTGAGTAGTTACAAAGTAACTGATTTGTTATTACTTCTGCCTTTCAACCTATGGGTCCTGGGTTCAAATCCCTTCAGGAACTTCACATGTGATTTATTTATTTTTTTTAATGCCCATACCTGATTGAGGTTTCTTTTTTCTTTTAATTTAATTTATTTACTGTTTGACTAATTACTGAGGAGTATAGAGGACAGGAATAGACTGACCGCACCTGGGATTGAACACTCGCTCAGCAGTGAATGTGTGTGATTACTAAGAAGGGTCGTATCCCCTCGATACAAACTGTACATTATAGATTACTAAGGTAGCAGCTAAAACAAAAAATGTACAGAACTTTTAATAATGATGAATAGTTTAAATATTTATTATTTAATTTTCAAGCTTTCCACATCATTTTTACTTTGTGGTAAAACCTCTTTAATGGCTTTGCAAGAAAGGTAATTGAGAGGTATGCTGTAACCCATTTTTCAAGGATGTTGGATAGCCTATTCAGCATCCGGGAGAACTGGGAGATGACACCAAACTGTGTCTGAACTCAATGTTGGACTAGGGGGCCTTGGGCTCACAGGCAGGTTGATTTTGAGGGCCAACCCTACAGCTAATGTGCGTCAAAAAATCTGTTAATTTTAAGGCCTCTTGGATATAAATTTTACCACATAATACAGTGTGCAAAAGTGAACTGTATTGCGCAGTATGCAAAACCAAGTGAGTATAATATCTGACTATCTCACACATCTGTATAATATGTCTGTCTGTCTCACACATTTGTTAGTCTAACATATCATAGACAGACACATGGCTAAGTAGCTTCATTCATTTCCAGCCCCCGTCAGCCACGCCCACGTTTCCCTTGGTACCTCGCTACTTTCTAAAAAACAGACAACACTATAAACACAATTGTCTTGGGTGGGCCTGCGACCCCCGTCCCGGGTCGCGGGCTCACCCGTGGCCTCCGCACGAGTGGCACTGCCGCCCGCATGTCGGGCGGTGGGCACGCTCACCCGGCCGGCCAGTCTCCCTCCTACTTACCTGGCCGCGCTCCTGTTGCTGCTCCAGTCTCCCGGCGCACGCGTGCCCGATCTCTAAGGCGCGCGCGCGCCGGCTCTGTGAAATTTAAAGGGCCAGTGCACCGGTAATTGGGTATTGCCGGTCACTGCCCTTATTTAAGCCTGCCCCTTCCTGGTGCTTGTTGCTGGATCTTTAGTGCCATTTAGCCTACTGAGAAAGCGTTTCCAACCCTTGTTCTGATTTCCCGTGTACTGTACCATTAGCTTCCGTTCCTTGACCACGCATCTTGCCGCCTGCCCTGACCTACTGCCTGTTCACGAACCATTGCCGCCTGTCCTGACCTTCTGCCTGTCCCTGACTACGAGTCTGCCTGACGAGTGTCACCACGCTATACTGTGGCTGCCACCGCAAGCAAGTCACGTCAGGGGTAACGACCTGGTAGACCTCCCCGCCGCAGCAAGCCCAAATCCCGCTTGCGGCGGGCTCTGGTGAAAAACCGGGACCTACTTAATTCCGTTCCCTGGCGGGCTTACACCATCGCTTGCGGTTGGTCCAGTGGATCCACTTCTCCATCCAGATCGTGACAGTAAATCCGGCCATGGATCCTGCCAAGGTGCCTCTCCCGTCCGACGCTGACCTCACCGCCATTGTGGTTTCAGCAGTCGCAACAGATCGCTCAGCAAGCCCAGCAACTCACCATCCCCTCCGCCATGAGCAGCAGTTCCTGTCCGTAAGCAGCAGCAACCCGCCCCGTGGCTCCCGCTGCTCCCCCGGGTTCCGCTCCGACCACTGGCCCACGGCTCCGTCTGCCCTATGCCGTCCAAATGCGATGGGGACTCCAAGGCCTGCAGGGGCTTTATCACCCAATGCTCCCTGCATATCGAATTAATGGGCAATCAATTTCCTACCGAACCGTCTAAGGTGGCGTTCGTGCTCAGCCTTCTCTCTGGGAAAGCCCTGGCCTGGGCTACCCACCTCTGGGACAGGGACGATCTGGTCACAGCCAACCTGGCTACAATCCTCACCGAGTCCAAAGTGTTTTGAGAACCTCCAGGCTTCTTCTGCCGAGACCGCCTTGCTAAACCTGCGCCAAGGGGACTCATCTGTAGGCGACTATGCTGTATGTTTTCGCACTTTGACTTCCGAGTTATCTTGGAATGAAGCGGCGTTGACTGCCACCTTCAAGAAGGGCCTCTCCAGCCACATCAAGGATGCCCTATCTGCCCGGGACCTCCCGTCTTCCTTGAGTGAGCTGATCTCCCTGGCCACTCGGATTGACTTCCGTTTTCGGAACGCCAAGAGGAACTCCGGCAGGAACGGAACATCTAAAACCCCGCCGTCTCCCTCGTCTGGCTCCAGTATTTCACATGCCGCCTCAGTTGCCCTCTCCGCCTGCCGCCGAGGAGGCAATAGAAGTGGATAGAGCCCACCTGTCTACAACGGAGCTGACCAGAAGACGTGAGGAGAATCTGTGTCTGTACAGTGGCAGTGCAGACCATTTCCGCAGATCCTGTCCACTGCGCCCTCAGCGTCCGGGAAACGGCGCACCTAGGGTACATAGAGAGGCGTCCCTGGGTGAGTGCAAGCCCTCTCCTCGCCTGACCATGCCCGTGATCGTCTGCACTGGGCCTGGTTCCCAGTTTCACGCTACTGCTTTCCTGGACTCTGGGTCAGCTGGAAATTTCTTGGACGTTGCCCTGGTGTCCCAGCATAATCTCCCTGTGATCCACCTGGAGAAGCCCCTACTCATCTCCTCTGTCAGTGGAGAGATTCTAAAGGGATAAAATTCGGTTCCGGGACTGAGCCTCTGGTCCTAAAAGTGGGGGTACTGCACAAGGAGACTTGCGTTCTACATACTACCCCTTCCTCCTCGTCCATTCTCCGTGTCTCCCGTGGCTGCAACGCCATGCCCCCCGTGCTCGACTGGCAGACGGGCGAAGTCCTGAGTTGGGGTTCGGAGTGTCAGTCTCGCTTTTTTGGGGGCACCTCGCCCATTTGCTTACCGCTTCTCCTGGGTCGTCTAAGTCTCTGACGGGCTTTCCTGCACCATACCAAGCCTTCACAGACGTCTTATCCGAGAAGCAAGCTGAGACGTTGCTGCCCCATCGCCCATATGACTGTCCTATTGATCTTCTGCCCGGGACGTCTCCTCCACGGGGCAGGGTTTACCCCCTGTCGGTACCTGAGACCTTGGCTATGTCTACATATATCAAGGAGAATCTCCAGAAGGGGGTTCACCGCAAGTCCTCCTCCCAGCTGGGGCCCGGGGTTCTTTTTCGTGCTAAGAAGGGTACCCTCCCTCCTTATGCTAGACTATCGAGGCCATTCAACAAGATCACGGTAAAGAACCGCTATCCTCTGCCCCTGATACGGAGCTTTTTGACCGGCTACGAGTGCCAAAGATCTTTACTAAACGGGACCTGCGAGGGGCTTATAACCCTCATACGGATACATGAGGGCGATGAATGGAAGACCGCTTTCAATACCCGCGACGGGCACTTCGAGGTACCTGGTTATCCCCTTCGGGCCTCTGCAATGCCCCGGCCGTCTTCCAAGAATTCGTCAATGACATCTTCCGGGACCTCCTGAACACGTGCGTGGTTGTGTATCTAGACAACATTCTGGTGTTCTCCCCCGACTTGAGTCCCATCAAGTTCACGTACGACAGGTCCTCAGACGTCTAAGGGGCCAACGCCTCTATGCCAAACTTGAGAAGTGCCTGTTTCATCAGCAGAGCCTACCATTCCCTCAGCTACATCATTTCCGACAAGGGGCCCGCAGATGGACCCCGCTAAGTTGTCCCGCCGTCCTACAGTTGCCGCACCCCGTGGGTCTCCGGCCATACAAAGTCCCGGGTTCCCCCAACTATTATAGGGAATTTTATACCACATTTCTCCTCGCTGTTATCTCCCATAGTGGCCTTGACCAAGAAGAACGCCAATCCAAAGCTCTGGCCACCAGCGGCAGAGGAAAGCCTTCTCTAAGTTAAATTCTGCCTTGTCTCTGCGCCGGTGCTCCCCGGCCCGATACAGAACAATCATTTTTCTCGAGGTCGATGCCTCCTCGGTGGGGGCCGGGCCGTACTCTCCCAGAAAGGGCCCAAAGGCAAACCCTCACTTGGCGGGTTTTTCTCTAAAAGTTTTTTCTCTGCTGAAAGAATTACTCTATCGGCGCCGGGAATTACTGGCCATCAAGCTGGCTGTGGAGGAGTGTCGTTTTCTCTTGGAGGGGGCTCTTCACCCAGTCAGCATTTATACCGACCATAAAAACCTGCTAATACCAAACTGCTCAACGCTTAAATCCACCCCAGCTCGTTGGTCTCTCTTCTTTTCCAGGTTTAATTTTCTCATTCATTTTCGCCCTGGGGGAACGAAATTTTCAGGCCGACGTCTCTCCCGTGCTTCGGATGTGACGGGGACAGGTCCCCCTCCACGCACATTATCCCTCCAGAACGGCTCATCTCTGCCCCACCGGTAGACCTGCAACGCATTCCTCCCGGCAAAAACATACGTCCATCCAGCTCTTCGGGAAAAGAAAATTGTCATGGGTCATTGCTCCCTATGGCTGGGCACCCAGGAGTTCAGAGGTCCTGCTAACTCATCTCTCGATTCTACTGGTGGCCGGGCCTAGCCCAGATGTTTTGTGAGTTTGGAGTCCCCCGCTTCCTGTGCCCAGAACAAGTCTCCCGTCTCAAAAACCGGCAGGTCTGCTCCTGCCTCTACCTATCCCCAGCTGTCCTTGGACCCATGTGGCCATGGATTTTATCACGGTCTCCCTCCTTCCTTGGCAACACCGTGATTTGGGTGGTTACAGACCGGTTTTCAAAGAGTCCCACTTTTCCTCTGCCCGGGGCTGCCTCAGCCCTCGCCTTGCCCCGTCTATTTTTTTTACATATTTTTCGGCTGCATAGGCTCCCTTGGCACAAGTGTCGACCGGGGCGTTCAATTTGTTCTCCAATTCTGGCGCTCCCCCCTCGGCAACAAACTACAAATGAAAACTGGACTTTTTTTAGCCTACCCCCCCCATTCCAATGGGCAGGTGAGAAGAGTAAACCAACCCTAGGTTGCTACCTGCACCACTTTGTCTCCGCGCGCCAGGATGATTGGTCCAGCTTGTTGCTGAGTTTTCCTATAACTCATTGGACTCGGAGTCTGCTGGTGCTGCTCCTTTCTTTATTGTCTACGGGCGACAGCCCCCCCCCCCCCACCCCCTTTCGGGGCCCTCGGGGGTCCCTGCTGGAGGAGCTGGTCCAGGACCTACAGCTATCTGGAAAAAGACGCACCATTCTCTACTCCAGGCTTCCGCTCTTTCCAAGGCACAAGCCGACAAAGCGTAAGACCTTCGCCAACCTTCTCGTCCCGGTGACAAGTTTGTGGTTGTCGGCTAATATATACGTTTCAAGGTTCCCAGCTAAGCTGGGTCCCCGAGTCCTGGGCCCATTTGAGGTGCTTAAGCGCATTAATCCAGTAGCATACAAGCTCCGCCTTCCTTCCAATATGAGGGTCCCTAACTCCTTCCATGTCTCTCTTCTAAAACCGGTCATCCTAAATCGCTTCTCTCTGGTACTTGCTCCTCCCACTCCTGAGGCCGACACCACCGATGTCTTTACAGTAAAGGAGATTCTAGATATGAAGACGGTCAGAGGGAAGCGTTTTTTTCTCATTGACTGGAAGGGGTTCAGGCCCGAAGAGAGATCCTGGGAGCCAGAGAACAATATTCTGGATCGTAACATCATTCAGAGATTCCTCCAGGCCTATCTTGCGGGGTCGCGGGCACAACCGTGGCCTCCGCACGAGCGGCACCGCCGCCCGCATGTCGGGCGGTGGGCACGCTACCACCGCCGCCAGTCTCCCTCCTACTTAACCTGCCGCGCTCCTGTTCTGCTCCACTTCCCGGCGGGACGTGCCCGACTCTAAGGCGCCAAAAGCGCCGGCTCTGTGAAAAATTTAAAGGCCCCGTGCACCGTAATTTGGGTATTGCCGGTCACTGCCCTTATTTAATTTTCCTGCCCCCTTTTTGGTGCTTGGGGTTGCCGGGAACTTTAGTGCCATTTAGCCTACTGAGAAAGCGTTCCAAGCCTTGTCCTGATTTCCCGTGTACCGTACCATTAGCTTCCGTTCCTTGACCACGCATCTTGCCGCCTGCCCTGACCTACTGCCTGTCCACGACCACAAACCATTGCCGCCTGTCCTGACCTTCTCCTGTCCCCGACACGAGCCTGCCTGACGATTTTTTCACCACGCTATACTTTGGCTGCCACCGCAACAAGTCACGTCAGGGGTAACGACCTGGTAGACCCCGCCGCAGCAAGTCCATCCCGCTTTGCGGCGGGCTCTGGTGAAAACTGGGACCTACTTAGATTCTGTTCCCTGGCGTGGCTTACACCATCGCTTGCGGTGGTCCAGTGGATCCACGTCTCCGTCCAGGATCGTGACAACAATCAGGAAACTAAAAGTGAAACCCCCTAATCACGGGGTCAGGGATGGACATACACTCAATTTTACAATGAGGGACAGGTGTACACTGCCACTATACAAGTGCCAATTTAATCTATAATACTGCCATATAAAGACCACATAGATTTCAGATACCAGTTCAGGTAACCAGCACATTACAGTGAATACAGCACTGATCTAACACTGAAGCAAAATAACTAGAGATGGGTGAATCGATCTTAACGAAGTGGAATTCATTTAGAATTTCAGGAAAATTTCGGTTCTGCACGAAGCCGAAGTTTAGAGTGATTCGCGTTAATGAAGCGTCTTTTATTTTTGAGGAAAATGGCCGTGAGCACATGACATTACATGGGGCAGAGAACTCTGGGAGGAAGAAAGGAAAACCCTCAATGTCATGTGCAGGCATGAAGCCAATCAGCGACCGGCGGGATTCTGTGACGTCATAACCCTATAAATACGGACGCCATTAGAAATGGGTGAATCGATTCTAAAGAAGTGGAATTTGTTTAGAATTTCAGGAAAACTTTGATTCTGAACGATGTCGAAGTTTGGGGTGATTCGCAGGAACGAAGCGTGTTTTTAATTGATAAAATGGCTGCAAGCACATGGCATTACATGGGGTAAAGAACTCTGGGAGGAAGAAAGGAGTAGCCTAAATGACATGTGCAGAGATGAAGCCAATCAGAGACCGGCGAGATTCTGTGACGTCACCGCACTATATAAGTCCGGACGCGACGCTGGCAGTTCACACTCATCTCTCTTTGCCTTTTTGTAGCTGCTGCAGCTCCAGTAGCTAAGATCTCACACAAAAGAAAGAACTTTTATACAGCGATTTTTGGGGGGTTGTCACAGCTTTTCTCAGAGACTGCTTCTCTTACGTTCTACTTTTGATTTTGTGGAGTATTGGAATTGAAGTCCAGTGTGCGTTCAATTCAGCTGCATATACATTTTAATGCTATCTGCTCAGTTCTGGAGCACATTGAATATCCAAGGGTTATCTAAGCATGTTTTTCTAATGTATTCAGTTAAAGCAACAGCGTTTTTACAATCCACATGCCTGTTAATTTTTGGCAGATCATTTCTTTTGAGCAATTTATATCCAAGGGTTAATTAAGTGTGTTTCTGCTGTTATAGTCAGTAAAAAAAACAGTGTTTTTCTACGGCAAAGAAAATTTTTTGCCTGTAGCATAATTCATATCCGAAGGTTAATTAAGCATTTTTCTGCTGTTGTAGTCAGTAAAATACACGTCGTTTTAACACGCCACATAGCTTTTAATTTTTGGCTGCTCATTTCTTTTGCACAGTTTATATCCAAGGGTTCCCCAAGCCTGTTAGTGGGTTTATTTGGAGTCAAATACAGGGTGTGTATTTATCATATACAGATATCTTCATTAAACAGAGTCTGTAAATTTTCGGACGAACTGTATGTCAGATAAAGAGGTGGCAGGCTCTTCACATGCAAGTGGCAGTGGCACAAACATTCCTGGAGCTGGCACAGGTCACAGCACAGTAAGGGGACATTGCAGCAGGGGTCAATCGGTGAGGCCAGAACTGCCGATGTCATCTAGCGGCCGTGTGTTGACCAGCAACCCAAGGGTTCTTGATTGCTTGAATAGGTCATCCACTTCCTCCCAGATGACATCTGACAACCCCAACCAAGAGTCGGTGGGAACGTCGGACACAACCCTTAGTTGGCATGGCCCGGGAGCGGGTCAGCGGCCCTCACCTGTCCTCAACCCACCTCTGTCCCATCCGGTTCCCTCAGCCAGAGATCTCCTATGTGGTCTGGGCTCAGCGCCACTATACAGCGAGGATGAACAATTTGAGGAGGTCAGTCATCAGTTACTTGGCAGCGAAGAAATGGCGCCAATATCCCCTGCTTCTTGCAGTAGGCGGCAAAGTATAGATGTGGAGAGTGGCATGAGAGGTCATGTTGTGAGGGTTCAGCCTCTGCATACCAAGACCGTTGAGGAGGACAGCAGTGAAGATCAAACAATAATCGATGATGATGTAGCCGACTGCACTTGGGAGCCGGGTGAAGCAAGGACTTCATCATTGTCAGGAGAAGATGGTTTCAGCTTGTGCCTCAGGTAGCGGTGCAGCCAGCAAGTGGGTAGTGTGGCCGTGAGTCAGCAGGGTAGCAGCAGTGCGAGGTCAGGAGCCAAACGGCCATGGGTAAAAAAACCCGCTTAGCAGGTCCAAGAAAGTAGCGGCACAGTGGCTCAGCGAGGCAGCGGCGGTAGTAGTCACTCAGTGCGGAGTGTTGGCGGTAAAATCAGTTACTCGGCGGTGTGGCAGTTCTTTGCTAAGACACCGGAGCACCCGAATATGGGTATATGTAGAATCTATGGGCAGAAAGTGAAGAGTCGCCAGGGAGCTAACATTGGCACCATGGCCCTGCGTCAACACATGCAAGCGTCACCATCCGGTGGCCTGGGAGAAACGTGGCTCAGATGTGGTGGTCCATCCTGCCGTAGCAGCAGCAGCGCCCGGTGGCACGTATGCCATTGCAGCCAGTCAAGGCTCCACCACCTCTGCAGAAGGGAGCTGTTTCTCTTTGCCATCATCTCCCGGTCCAGACTCTCCTGATCTTCGCTACTCATGGCGCCATCAGTCGTTCAACAAGGCGATTTCAAAGAGACAACAGTATGCGTTCAACCATCCTAAGGTGCAGCAGATGACCATGCTCCTGTCCAAGTTGTTGGTACTGCAGTACCTCCCTTTCCAAATGGTGGACTCTGCACCGTTCAGAGAACTTATGGCATTTGCTGAGCCGAGGTGGAGAGTTCCAAGCCGTAATTTCTTTTCCAAAAAGGCAGTACCAGCCCTTCACGAATATATAGAACAGAAGGTGGGCCCCTTTTGGCTTATCGGTTTTTTCCGGGTCCCGCAGAGGAAGGGGGACTGAAACCGGTCAGGGCCAGTACGGGTTTTTTTGGCCCCATGGGTGAAGTGTTCCTGCCCGCCCCCAACAACTTGGACAGGAACGCCGCTTTTCCTCCAAGTTGTAAAACTGCTGCCCCTGCCCAAGTCCCCCTCCCCCCTCCACCACCCCATCTAAACCCTCACAAGTACTGCTCCTCATACCCTGTGTAGGGCCAGGGTGTCACCAGTTACACCCCTGGTTGCCCGCAAAGAAGTCACACAGAGGGGGAACTGCCCACGCCTGCAGCAAAAAATCGTGTGTGCTTTCTCCGCAACACTGCAAATCGGAACATGGTGACGGAAAGGGAGGAACATGGGTCCCGGGCTAAAAGAGGAGGGATGGCCCATGTGCTTCCCCAGGGCGCACGTGTTCATTTGTTGTGAAAAGGTTCCTAAGTTTCCACCGATCTTTAGAAGTTTCGAAATGGCAGGAAACTGTGCATGCACTTCTCCATTCTAAAAAATCAGGAAACCCCTTTCCTGGTTCAGCGTGACACCTGCCGTGTGCTGAGGCCATTTGAGGAGGCCATGTTATTTGTCAGTCGCCAGGACACGTGATGAAAAAAACGTCATTCCACCCCCTTCATTCCTGGAACAATGCTGAAAAATTGTTGGGCAGGGGAGGGGAGACGGGGCAACAATCCCGGCCCATGAGTCCGGTGGGGACTGAATGAAGGGGAGGGGGTGGACATTGGGCAGAAGATTTTCTGGTGAAATGAGGGGTTTTTCTCCCCGGGTAAAGGAGAGGAGGAGCAGGAGCAGCGGGAGGGGGTAGATGGGATGAGAAAGACGAGGCAGTTTACCCCAGCACCGGGGCAGTATACAGTGGGATGAGTCAGATCGATTTGTTGGCTAGTGACAGCGAATAGACACCATCTGGCAAGGGAGACTTCGGCTCTCCCCCCTATTGGACCCTCGCTACCGGCCAAAATGGGAGCCTTTTTCCCAGTCTGAGAGGGAGGACAAACCAAATACTATAGAGAAAAACCCCATAGTCAGTTGGCCGCTGCCTAGTGGGCATGTCCATCCTTGACAGGTCGACCGGGGGGCTCAGCGTTCACGTACCACTTTCCCCCTGCTTGTGGGGGGGGGGGGGTAGGGCAGTACCAGCTCCATCAGCAGCAACTAAGTTGTAGTCGGGTGAGCAGCTTCCTTCACCCCCCCTAGTGGGGGGGCAGTCGCCAGCAGCAGGGCCCGGAGCAGACCATGAACCAAAGGGTGGTGGGCCCCACTGGAAGCACTCTGCCACCCCGTTGAAGATCGCTGGACTCTGGGAGCCCCAAAATGGATGTGTGGCCCAACTTGCGAGTTTGCAGTGGAGAAAAATTTCCTGCCCGGCCAGTGTGTGGCATCAGAGGGGTGTTTATGCGGCGGGGGCCATCGGTTTTCCCCAAAAACCCCTTTTCCAGGGAAATGAAACCCCTGACCTTTTTTAAGAGAATCAGGGTGGTTGACAGGCTTTTACAACCAAAGCCTTTGGGTCGATTACATCACCATGACCCTCACCAAAACTTTGAGAAATGGGTCTGGGGCAAATACCTGCCTCAGACTCTTGAGCCGCCACCCCCCTGATGCCCCAAATTTCTGCCTTTTTTTCCATTTGCCCACCACCATCTTTCCCCGGGGTGGTACTGCCCCCACCTCCACCTCTTCATTTGCCACTCTATGACCCCAGCTGTTGCGTGTTGCTGGTTCCCTGACTCCCCAAACCCCGTTTGTGCCACTGTTGACCCCTTTCTGTGTGTTGATGAGTCATCTCCACCCATGTCCTTGTGCCACTCGTGGCCTAATGCTGCTGCCAAGGATGCTTTTCACTGGAAACCCCGTGGGTTTCCCCATGCGTTTCACCCTCCCACTCTGACTTGCCCCTATGTTTTGTTTTCCCTTTTTTTCACCTGTCGAAGGAAGGGAAGGATCGGTTTGTTAGCAAAGCAGGAGTGGATACAGAACAAAGAAGACAGCAATTACCCATTTTTTGGGCATTCTGTTTTGGATCAAATCCTTTTTTTTTGGTTTGCAATACTGGGTTATTGACCGATTGAAAGCAGACACTGAGGAAAGGGAAGGACAAAATGATCAAGGCGTAACGCAAAAAAACTGCCCACACCCTCTCCCCCCATTCGGGGGGGGGGGGGGGGTCTACATGTATCAGCGTTTTTCAAAACGGTTTTCATATTTTTTTGTTTTTAAAGTTGGCCTCAGGAGGCCCCTTCTGTGATTCCCCCTTCTGTGCTGCGATTAGGCGGCTCCAGTAACCCCTATATGTGGATCAGCTTGTTTTTTTCCAGCTGGCACTGCCATGACTATCAGGCTGCATTCCTGCTTCAGTTTTTTGGTCAGTTTTGCCCCCCGTAAGTGCCCACGGATTTTTAGAGTGAAGTGATTCTAAGAGCGGCGGCAGTCATGTGCGTGTCATACTAAAACACAGCATTGTATGAAGACAAAACCAAGCTCCCTCTGCGTATTTAAGCATGGCACAATGTTCTACAACACCCTACAGGCTCTGTGCAGCCAGGAAATAGTTGTTTTTAATTTGGACCGAAAAAAATTTTGTCGGAAAATTCAGCGAAGTCGGCGAGCCGAATTTGTGAGAAATTCGCGCATCTCTAGACGCCATCTTAAATCCTCACACTTCTCATTGTGTGTCCTGTCATAAGCATCTTGCTGCTGCTGCACTATATTGAACTTATTGTAAAACAAGCTCGTTTTATCAGTGTTTGTATATTTCAGCCCTACATACATCTCAAATCCAGCCACTCCAGTCTCTTGGGATATTGCTATGTGTGACAAACAATAAATGTTTTCAATTATTGTGGTCATTCTGTTAAACGCTGATACATGTAGAGCTCCCCAAAAGAGTGAAGAGGGTGTCATCGGTAATTTTGCATTGATGTCAATAATCATTTTGCCATTCTTTTGATCCTTCAGTGTCCGCTTTCAATTGGTCAATAATCCATCTTTGCTAAAGCCAAAAGGAAACAGGAGTTGATCCCAAAAATAAGTAAATTGAATATTTGCATGTGTTATGTGTTTTGTATCCACTTCTGCTTTTTGCTACCTACTCATCTGACAATTCTGATACAAACAAAGGACCATGTCATACTAGCCTTACGGCGTCTCACAATCGGTTGTGTTTGTCCTTTTCATTCCTTGTGACAAATTAAAAGAAGGGGAAAACCAAACATAGTGGCAATGTAATGAGTGGGGGAGGGTGGAACGCATTAGAAAACCACAGGGGGGTCAATGAGAGAGTGGTCAGTTGGCAGCAGCATGATTAGGCCACAGACTGGCACAAGTACACAGTGTGTTTGGGGGAGCAGAACAGCACACTTAGGCA
>JAODAL010060955.1:0-20598 GCA_025379985.1 Phyllomedusa bahiana | reverse complement strand
TTTTGAGTGCTGCCTCTTCTCCATTTTTTGCTTATCTAGGGCAGGACACATGCCCGGATAAAGCTAGAAACTCTGCAATTGGCAAAGGACGAGGGAGGGTTGGCAATTCCTAATCCAGCAGTTTACTTCTTGGCAGCACAACTGCAATATATGAGAGATTGGGATGGGGAGGGGGATAAGGATTTAAACTTGAAACTATTACGCCACTATTTTAATTCTCCCAATCTTTATGGTAAACTGGAGGCAAAAACTTTTTTAGTGCACTCCAAAAAGTTTCCAACTTTATATCTGATGCATAAACTGTGGTGGAAATTACGGGTGGATTTTGGGCTTCAGGGCTGCACATCCTATACCGGGATTTGGAATACCCCCTGGTTGTCCGAACTTTTTGTGCTTCAGGGATTTGAGTCATGGGCATCTAGGGGCCTTCAATATGTCTCTCAACTGCTTACAGATCAGGGGGTGCTTAAAAGTTTTCAGCAATTGCAAATGGAATTTGCCTTACCGCATACACAGCTATACAAATACTTACAGCTTAGGCACGCTTATAATGCAGAAAATCAGACACAATTCAATATAATGCCAAGTTTACTCCGATAGATAGGGTCAAGAACATCAAAACAACGAAGGGACTGATATCCACTTTATATAAACTTTTATTGGCAAACTTTTTTTCTAGAAACCCAATAGATTTACGTAGTAGGTGGGAAGGAGATATTGGCCCTATAGAGCCTAATATTTGGGAGGAGATACTGGAGACCATACCATTGATTTCAGTGAGTGAACAGCATCGAATCTCTCAATTATTCTTAATACATCGAGTTTACAGAACTCCTCTATTTCTGCATAAAATTGGAATTCGGGCCTCTCCTCTGTGTAATAGGTGTCATGTGCACCCGGCCTCTCTGATGCATATGTTCTGGCATTGCCCTAAACTAGAGCGATATTGGATTTTTATTGTCCAATTGATCCAGCGAATTTTTCAAATTACAGTGGAGATGAATCCGTTGGTTTGTATTTTGGGATATGTAGGAGACTTAACGGTTTCAGAGGCTGAGAAAATCGCAATATCTAGACTTTTATTTATGGCGAGGAAATTAATAGCGACAAAGTGGCTGGATGCAGAACCTCCGTCAGCACAGGAGTTTGTTAATAAAGTGAACTGGCTGATTGCTCTGGAGAGAGGGGTGTATTATAAGAGAGGAGCCAAACTTAAGTATAATAAAATATGGGCTAAATGGCTGGATACTTCTGGTCTTGCTGCACCGAACTTAGTTAGGCAGAGGGTGTTGGGGATCTCGGTGTAGAGGTTCCTGGGACTGTGTCTATGGCAGTTGTGTGGATGGAGGCCGTCCGACAGCCAGGTACAATTTTTATTGTGACAAGAACTGAATGTTATTAATATTGCATTGCTATGTGATTGTAATGGATATTTACTGCTCTGAATCTGGAGATGGATTTGGGAGGTGGGCTTGGTTGTGTTTTGGGGATAAAAGTTGAAATTTGGTCTTACAATGACATATACTGTACTCTGTTTGTACTACTTTATATCTGACCAATAAAAAGTTTATGGTTAAAAAAAAAAACTTATGAGAGGGAGCCTTAAGTCTAATTTTTTTGGTGGCAAGCCAAACTTTATCCCCTACCGCAAACCCAGGCCCTGCAGTGCATCTCTTATTGGTGTTCCTTTTATATATGGACTGGGATTTCCTCAGGTTCCACTGAATCTGGGCCCAGACTGTGCATAGTTTTTCTGTTTCAATCTCTACCTTGGGGATATCAGAGGCAGATGAAGAGAGAGAACCAAAGCATGGATGAAAGCCATAATTACAGAAAAACGACGAAGTATTGATAGACGCATGATGATGGTTATTGATGGCGAACTCTGCCAAGGAAAGGTAAGTAATCCAGTTTGACTGATTATCAGCACAATAATAACTGAGGTACTGTTCCAGAGTCTGATTGAACCGTTCAGTCTGAACGTTAGACTCAGTATGGAAAGCCGAGGAAAATGATAACTGAATTCTGTGTTTAGAACAAAAAGCTCTCCAAAACTTAGCTGAAGTCCCCTGTCAGAAACAATATTTTCAGAAATCCTGTGAAGATGAACTACATGATCAATAAAGAGTTGTGACAAAGTTTTAGAGCTGGAAAGCTGAGACAGGGGCTCAAAATGACACATCTTACTGAAATGGCCAATAATTACCCAAATTATAGTTGTTCCCTCAGCGAGGGTTAAATCCGTGTTAAAGTCCATGGACAAATGTGACCAGGGTCTTTGAGGAATGGGAAAGAAAGAAGTTACCCCATAGGAAGAACACGAGGGACCTTACTTCGAGTACACATCTCACAAGTGGACAAGTAGGCGGAGATATCACGGAGCATGGATGGCCACCAGTAAGAGCGAGTAACTAGACTCTTAGTTCCCGCAATCCCTGGGTGCCTGCAAAGAACTGAATTGTGCAGCTCATTGCACAAAATCTAAATTGTATTGGTACAAACAACTTCCCAGTGGGAAATTGTCTTATACCGCTGGCCAGGTCTGGGGAGACCGCTAATACAACCACCCCTATAGCTAAAATGGGTTCCGAGGGTAACTTGTAGACTGGATGGCGCAGAAGCTTCAAGGCAGAGCATCAGCTTTAACATTTTTGGAGCCAGGTCTTTAGGTAACAATAAAGTCAAACCTGGTAAAAAAAATAAGGCTCATCTAGCCTGTCTGGGATTGAGTCTTTTGGTGGATTCGAGATAAGTTACATTCTTGTGGTCCGTGAGTATGATTATTTTCTGCCTCATCGAAAAAATGACGCCTCTGCTCAAATATCCACTTGATGGCGAGAAGTTCCAAATTCCCCACGTCATAATATTTCTCTCTGCGGGAGAATTTCCGTGAGAAAACGGCCCAGGGGTGAAGGTTAGTCAGAGAGGGGGATCCTTGCGACAGAACTGTGGCCATTCCTACCTCGGACGCATCCACAATAAAGGGCTGCGAGAGGTTGGGTTAAACCAGAAAAGGGGCTTCAGTAAAGCACCTCCCTCTTCAAGGTTTCAAATGCACAGCTTCTGGTTCCTATTCACGCAGATTCGTCCCCTTTTTAGTAAGATCTGTCCAAGCATTGGCTATGGAAGAGTAGCTATGGATAAATGTTCTGTAGTAATTAGCGAACCCCAAAAAGCTCTGCAGGACCTTCAGTGTATTTGGCTGTACCCAATCCACAACAACCTGAACCTTGACGGGATCCATAGGGAAGGCATAAGGTGTAAGAATATAGCCCAGAAAATGTAACTGTTGGACCCCAAAGAGACATTTTTTAAGTTTCGCATACAAGTGCGCAGGACTCTGCAGAACAGTGCACACATGTTCCACATGGGAAGACAAGTCAAGGGAAAATACCAAAATATCATCCAGATAAACAATGACAAAGCACCTAATGAGGTTTTGGAAGATGTCATTAAAAATCGCAGGTGCATTACTTAAGCCAAAAAGGCATCACTAAATACTCATAGTGCCTATCAGGGGTATTAAAGGCAGTTTTCCACTCACCTCCCTTACGGGCGCAAATTAAATTATAGGCATCGCGTAAGTCTAATTTGGAAAACCAGTTAGCTCCAAATATCTGATTGAACAGATCTTGGATGAGGGAAAGAGGGTACTGATTTTAACAGTAATATTATTTAATTCCCGATAGTCTGTACAGGGCCTGAGACCTCCATCCTCCTTCTTAACAAAGAAGAAGCCAGCCCCCACGGGGGATATAGAAGGGCGGATATTACCTTTGCGGAGACAATCCTTAACATACTCCTTCATAGCCTCCCTCTCAGGTGCAGACAGATTATAAATGCAACTCTTAGGAAACTTAACGTTCGGAAGTAACTCAGTAGTACAGTCATAAGGCATATGAGAAGGAAGTATTTAACAGCCTGACTCAGAAAATACATCCCAAAAATCTTGGACAAAGTCTCGTAGAGATGGGTTACTGGAGGCAACAGAGGACAAGGAAAGAATTAAACAATGATCAAGACACCAGGCTTCATTTCACAATATCAGCTCTTTTCCAGTTGATTACAGGGTTGTGAGCCTGTGACCAGACCATGGTAAACCCAAAATAATATCGGCGGTAGGTTATCAAGTACAAAAAAAGAAATTAACTCAGAATGCAAGGCCCCTACTTTTAAATTAACCAAAGGAGTATAGAACTTGATAGACAGGTGTACTATCCATAGCAACCACATTAACAGGGGGCCCAAGAAACAGCAACGGAATACCCAAAATACTAGCAACACGTGCATTCAGGAAATTTGCTGCAGAAGCTCATTCAACGAACAAATTACCAGAAAGACTGTGGCTGTTATACAAAATAAAGACAGGCAAAATAACTTTTTGAGACATCCTGGGAAATACCTGACCACCTAGGTGACCTTTCCCTGAGTCGTCTCGGTGCTGGAGTTTCACTGGAATAAGACGCTCTGGGCCTATTCGGATCAGGTGACCCGCTGCTCCGCAGTAAAAACAAAGTCCCTTGTTTTTTCTGAAGGCTTTGCGGTCTCTGGCAGACATAGTAGATCCCAGCTGCATTGGTTCCTGATCAATCTCTAACTTTTCGTTGGACATGAAGGGGGGAGAAGGTACCTCATGCTGTTCCCTTTGGCGTTAGCAGAGGCGACATTAAAGCTGAATAGTATGGGTCATAAATTCTTGGTTTGCGGATAACCAATCAGCAGTATCTGAGACAGACCTTGCCGAAAAAGACACTGAAGAGCTGGTCGTCGTTCCACTATGATGGTCCCGACTAACATCTGAATTCGGAGCAGTAGTCTTTCACTGATCGCCTTTGCTGGAGAGACAGGAGGTTGGTTTCGGCAAATGGCCTGACGTCTGATTCATCACATAGAAGTCCCAAGGCTGAAAAAAAAAGAATCAACGGAGAGGAGTTTGGGAAAACCTGTGTTTAAAGAGAAAGCCCAAGCTTGTGGGGTCCCCTGAAGTAAAGAAATGATGAACCCCACACATTGCTGCTCAGATCCAGAAGAATGGGGCCTAAGCCGGAAGTACAACCTGCAACTCTCTTGGAAAGTCACAAAAGCACTGCGGTCTCCAGAGAAATGGTCTGGCAGGTTGAGCTTGTGTTTCCCAGGGGTGTTTACAGGCATGGCACCCCAGGAGGATGTAGACTCCTGCAGCTGGACCCCTTGAGTGAGATCCTGGACCAGTTGTGTCAGGCCATGCATCTGGTTCACTAATGCCTTAATTAGTTCCATAGTGGAATGGAAAAATTGTGGCTGGTGATCCTGTAATGGGCGCCCTAATCTGTCCCTGACTTGCCCTGCCTAGGCAGAGCACCCACTCTGAGAAGGGCAACCCCGCACTCGAACCTGTTACTGAAATATATCCTAGTAAATGGGTGAAAACAGACAGAAGATAAACGGAAGACAAATGGGAGACAGACACAAACAGATGATAAATAGAGAAAAGTCAGATGGGCCGGTGACACAAGAAGCAATTACCAGCAGTGCCAGGTTGACAGGAAGAGGTTTAAATACAGGGATTGGCTCAAGTGCTTAACC
This sequence comes from Phyllomedusa bahiana, assembly GCA_025379985.1. Taxonomy (NCBI): domain Eukaryota; kingdom Metazoa; phylum Chordata; class Amphibia; order Anura; family Hylidae; genus Phyllomedusa; species Phyllomedusa bahiana. The sequence continues at coordinate 15,033 of JAODAL010060955.1, read as the reverse complement.
CATCAAGCACCGAACCGCACCAATGGCTGAGGCTGCAACAAAAACCTTAAATTAGCGCAGTACTGACACCCCCATCCCTTTAACCTCCGCAACAATGATGGCAGCACTCATATGTCTTTTTTTGAAAAGACAATCTCTGGATATGACGCTGGACACATGCACTCATCTTCTTTGGTCGACTATGGTGAGGCCTGTTCTGAGTGGAACCTGTCTTGTTAAACTGCTATATGGTTTTGGCCTCTGTGCTGCAGCTCAGTTTTAGGGTGCTGGTAATGTTCTTATAGCCTTGGCAGTCTTTTAATAGCCTAGGCCATCTTTATGTAGAGCAAAAGTTCCTTTTTTCAGATCCTTAGACAGTTCTGTGCCATGAGGTCCCCTGTTACATAGTTACATAGTCTGTAAAACCGAAAAAAAGACAGACGACCATCCAGTTCAGCCTATTGTGTTATATTGTTGATCCAGAGGAGGGCAAAAACCTCATGAAGTAGAAGTCAATACTCCTTTATTACGGAAAAAATTCCTTCCTGACTTCAATCTGGCAATCAGAATAAATCCCTGGATTAACAACTCTTCTGTGAGAGTGATAACACCAAATTTAACACACCTGCTCCTCATTCACACCTGAGAGTTTGTAACACTAACGAGTCACATGACTCCTGGAAGAGAGAAAGGCAAATTGGACACAATTTGTCCATTTTCACTTAGGGTTGTACTCACCTTTGTTGCCAGCAGTTTAGACATTGAAAGTGTGTTATTTTGAAGGCACACCAAATGTACACTCTTATACAAGCTATTCACTGACTACTTTACATTGTATCAAAGTGTCATAACTTCAGTGTTGTGTCATGAAAAGTTATAATATTTACAAATCTGTGAGGAGTTTACTCATGTTTGGGAGATATACCATATATTACCACCATACAGTGACCACAAAGTGGTAATTACCAGTGTACTCAGGCTCTGCAGACATATATAGGTGATTACAGTGCAGTTACATCCAAGGACTCACATGTGATGTCTCCTCTGATGAGTCATTCACTTTCCCCTTTCTTCTGCATCAGGTCCAGACCCCCATGATGACTTCTACTGGCCACCACTCCTACCTGCAGATTTGAACACAATTACATTAGAATCCTCACTTGGGAAAAACGTAACCCCCCAGTTAGGAACAATTTCCCCCTAGAGGGGGGGGGGGAAACCCCCCCTGGAGTTTGGGCCCACAGCTATTCCCTGTATCCTTTGGAATCTTTTGTGCAGTCCGAACTTTTCCCCCTTGCACCCAAAGATACCCGCAGCCCTGATGTATGATTTTAAAGGGTGCGGGGTGGATTTGTCTGTCGTTTTTTGTAGTGTTTCTGTTTTTTCTGCAGATCTTCCCTTGAACTATGATGGATTCATTGGACTACATTAAACCAGCGTTGGTTTCATTTCTTTAATAAAATGGTCAATGAACCCTTTATCAGAGATGGTGTCCTCCACCTGGTTCCCAAAATTATCGGAAGGCTCTACAGTGGCGACAGGTAATGGAGTAAGGCTACCAGATTGACATCTCTGAGGCTGTTGTCCATCCCTTTACTGCAACAAGAAATACGAAGCATTGACAATTTCCAAGCAATTAAAAGTTTTTTAACCAATCCTATCACTACCACTAATAATGTAATTGAGCTGTCCTCCAGTGGGGGGCGTGGCTTGCTATGGCTGTGTGAGGACAGTGCTTTGCAGCTCCTAGGCCTCTACATCTTTATTCCGGGCTAACGGCCTACAGAGATGGGGAAAAACAAAAAAAAACGGGGGGACTGTGCCCTCGGTCCCCTTGCTTCCTACCAGGGGGATATTGCGCAGTGTTTTGGGCGCTTTGCTGCTTCAGGGGGCCCTGGGAAGGACGCTGTGGGTGATGGCCCCCAAGATGGCCTTGCTGACCCTGCACCAGTACCCCCACACCTTTGCTGCAGTGCCGAGCCTACCTTCTACACGCCCGGTTGGCGAAAAGGGGCACCTTCGACCCGGTGATAAGGCTAACTCCCGCCGGCTCCTGTTCTACACCTCCCCCTCCCAGTCAGAGATCCCACCTAGAAGCACATGCGGCCGGGGCCCGCTGGTGGATCCGGTGCGGTGGCCCTCTCCTTCCGTTTGGCAAGCTTCGGGGGCCCTGCCCTGCTGCTATATCTCCCCAGGGGGGGGGGATCGGAAGCTGGCGGGCGCCTCTTCCCTCATCTCCGGCGTGAGGAGTATGTGTCGGGCGCGGGCGCCGGGCCCCCCCCGCACCCTTCACCCCGGGTGCCGTTCCCCCTTCAGCGCAGTGACCCCGGCAACAGGGGGGCCTGCCCCCTCTATGGGCCCGGAGGAGGAACAAGTCTTGATGCGTTCCCCCCGGACAGGCGGTGGGACGAGATTGGCTCCTCACCTCACTTCTTCACCCCCTGCGCAGTCCCCTGCCCAACCTCCCCTGGGGTCTGCCTCCTACCCCCTCTCCTCTGCCTGGTGGGATGGGGCAATAGCTCCCCGGGGCAGAAGGCCCCCCTCTCCTAGCTCCATCTGTTCCCCGGGATGGTGCCGGGATCATACGGGGGGCTCCAGCAGCTTCCCCCTGGCGGCGTACGGGGGGATTGCCACTTAGCGGGCCCCGGGGAGGGCCTCGCTCTCCCCCTCGGGCAATCCCCTCAGTTATGGGGACCACCCCCGCTGGATCTCCTGTCTGCCTTCCCGCCTTCTGGTTTAACCGGCACTCATTTCCCCTCAGGGCTTCACTAGTGTTCCAATCCTCCCAGCACCCCCGGGGGGCCGCTGGACCCCCCCCTTGGGGCAACTGGCGCCAGCTCGCCCTCCGGGCCCTGGTCCATGGGTCTTGTGGTGGCCCCCTCTACAGGTAGAGATTGGACTGTGCCCTGACCTCAATGGTCCCCTTTCCCAGACCACTGCCCTCGTCTTTCTCCCCCAGTTATCCTTGGTGCCATTTACGGTAAAAAAGGCGGTGAATCCAGATTAGCTCGGGTCCGATGGGGCACTACTCTTGCCCCTTTGGGTGCACTGTCTCGTCTGTCGCTTGGGAGCGGGTCGGGATCACCTATGTCCCCCGGTCCAAAGGTGGCAGTCAGCCCGGTGACACTTGCCGACTGAAAACAGCTTACCTGGAATCTGCCGACCGAGGAAGATATTTCTTCTATGCCCCCGCGATGCTGGGGAATGGGGAAAGAATTTGCCCAAATTTTCGTTTGGAACTTCTACCAGTCTAACAAAGTGGATCCCTTCAGCATGCCCAAGGTGCCTCCACTCCCATATCTGCCCTGCAGGGGTGGTACAAAACAACCTCCCAGCGTTTCATCTTCAACAACACCTGGATGATGTAGAGAAAGGGGGGGGCCAAAAATTTGGGACCCGGGGTTTCCCCTGAAAGGGTTTTCCTTTGATCTCTTTTTTCAACTGTCTCTGTATTTTCAACGTTTATCTGGATGTCCTGAAATGCCCACTTTGAGTTGTTTGGGTTTTCATAGAGCCTCCGCCCCCCAAAGTAAAGATGATTGCATCCTCGAGTGTCTTTGGTCGCGTCCATTTTCTTGCTTAAGGAGGACTTATAAAGGGTTGGGAAGGGCCTCCCAGGTACAAAGGTTCCTTTTAAAGATTTACCGGTCTATCTCGCCAACTCTCGCCCGAGACCTTGCTAAAAACCCATTTGGCTTGCTTCGGGAAAAAAACATTCCCTCGGTGGGGCTTCCCCTTTGCTTTATTGCCGCTGGGGGAGTTCCTACAATATCTTTCCCCCGAAGATTCCCCCTTTCTGCGGGGGATCTCCAAATCTCTGATATTTCTCTGCCGGACTGGCCCCCGGCTTTCCTCCTCGTTGCAAAGGAAGCCCAGGTTCAGCCCCCGACTGGCCCTACTCCTTCGGGATCAGTCTCCCCAGGAAAGTAGTAACAGACGACCCGCTCTGTCAAGACCTATTTGGTCTCTGGTCCGTCCCGTGCTCGTGATTCGAAGGTGCAGCTAATTGCCCTCACTCTTGGGTGCTGTTGACCTATGTTTGAGGATGGGGGAGGACTTTCCTGTGTTGGTTTTATTGCCCCTTTCTTTTTGAGTTCTCCGTCTTGTTTTCTGGTGTCCCCTCTTGGTTGCCATGTGTTAACATGTTGTTGAGATTAGCCGGGTATTTTTTTGCATTGTTTTTTCTGCTGCAAAGGAGTCCCTAAACCCTGCCTATCTTTACGTTACCACGTAGGTTGGGACCCCTGTGGGAATTTTTGGCTCGAGGGTCCCCCCTGGTTCACAGAGCTAGATTGTTTTTTTGGGGGGGTTTTTTCCCACCTGCTTTCCTTTTCTCCCCTTTCCCTCCTCCTTTTTTTTTCCCCCCTTCCCCCGTCGGGCTTAGGGTTGGTAGTACGCAAAGCTTTCTCCCCTTGAAAATGGGGGATCTTAACTAGTTCTTTCAACCCCAAGGGCCTAAACGCCCCTATGAACGTTCTCAGATTCTCTTTCTTTTCACAAGAAAGAGTTCATATGCGGTTTTCAGGAGACTCATTTCATACCTTTTCGGCCCCCCCCCTTAAAAAAAAATATTTTTAATTGGTTTGGCCAATAAATTCCTTCAAAGTGTAGAGGGGTGCCATCGCCCTCAAAGTCCCCCCGATCAGGTGTTGGACTGCATTATTGACAGTGAAGCTAGATATGTCTTTTTAATTTTGTCTATTAAGGGCGAGGTCACTGTAGTTAATTTTATGCTCCTAATCAGGGTCAGGGTGTCCCCTAGGTCTAGAGGTGTGGAATTCCGGGTGACGGGGACCATTTTTTTCTGTGGGGTTTTTAAATCTGAGCTGGACCCGCGCTTACAACTTCGGGCCGCTCGCCCCTTTCCTTACTTGCCTTAAGGGGTGAAAAAGGGTCTTTTTCGTTTCCAATTAGTGATAGTGGGTTTCCCCAAACCCCCCGGACAGGGACTACGTTTTTACTCCCTACCCCACAAGGGAAAATAGTCGCATTGATATCTCCTTATTTAAAATGGGCCCTCCCGTGGTTGCGACGACCCCTTTGGCAAAATGATATGGGTCGGATCATGCCGTTTTTGCATCCTCTCTCTCCCATCCCGTGGCTATTAAGACCATACTTGGAGTTAAGAATCTCTGTGCCGATCCCTCTGCGTGGCCGTTGCTCAGAAAATCGAGAACTTTTTGTCGATCTGGGAGGGAACAATGCCCCCCCGGTGGGGGGAGGTTTGAAATGTGTTGAGAGGCGCTTTATCAAGATGGGAGTCGTTGAAGAGGGCTAAAACAGCGGGCTGTTGCGAAGGCCCTTCAAAAGGTGACCACATTGGAACTTTTTCCCCAAGCAAACCCTTTTCCCCTCTATCCTTCAGGGGTGTTGGTGGCTGTCTCGAGGGGCGACCCCTCTTTGGGCCCCCGTGGGGCAGGAGTGCAGACGGCCGCAGTAGGGGTTTTTGGTTTGGTAATAAGAGCGGCCGTTTCCGGTAGGGCATTAGAGACCCGATGGCCTCCTCTTTATTCCCTGATAGAGCTCCTTCGGGTAAAACCATTCAAACACACCGGAAATGCGCAGGAATTTAATTCTATATTCCAAACTCTACGGTTCCCCCAAACTCCTTAAGTCCCCTTTTTCCTTGCGCACCCCCCTCCCCATCCCCTAAAAACCCCTTTCCCGATTGGCAAAGGGGTTGGGAAGCCCCCTTTTCGGCTGCGGGGACGGTTCAAGCCCCCTTTTTTCAAGACCTTGCTAATTCCCCTTCCCGATTCTTCTTACTACTTTAAATGCCCCTTTTAGCTACTCCCCAATCCCTGGTTTCCCAAGACACATACCGTGATCCCAAAAAAGGCGGACCCTCAGGGGGTGCGGGAATTATAGGCCCATTTCTCTTTTAAATGTGGATTGAGATTACGCTAAATTTCTGCGAAACGCCTTAACACCTTCTTCCCCGGGTTGTACACCCGGACCAGGTTGGTTTTGTCCCCCCCAGGGAGGCCGAGACAACGCTAAAAACATTGGACTTAATTCATTTCGGCGATGTTGGGGGGGTTCCCTAAAAGGTCTGTCCCTTTAAAGTGAGAAAGCTTTTGACAGGATCTAGGGATCCCGGGTCCGTTGTGTGTTGGCTTGGGTCCCCCCTTTTTAGTAAAATCCGGCCCTTTTATAAAATCCCTTCGCCAGGGTGGAATTAACGGAACCCTATCGGACCCTTCCTTATCTGTAATGGTACAAGGAAGGGGTGCCCTTGTCTCCCGTGCTTTATTTTTAGTCATGGAACACCTCCCTTGATTCCTCGCTCCAAACCCCCACATCGGGGTATCACGATTGGTGGTGGGAAAACAAGTGCTCGGCTTTTGCCGCGACCTCTTGATTACATAACGAAAACCCCCTATTTCCCTCCCGTCCCCGTGTTGAGTAAAACGGTTTAGTGTTTTGGGTTAACTTAAAATTAAATTCCGAAAACTGAAGCCCAAAAATTAACTGGACCGGGTGTCATTGATATTTTAAAGGGAAGTTCTCTTTCCTTGGCCTTTTTTTGGTATTTCCTACCTGGGGATTCTCATCCCCGGGGTGTCCCCCCAAGTTGTTTGAAAATAATTTTTCTCCCTTTCTTGTCAGGATCTCCCCTCTGCTGCGGCGTGGTCCCAGCTGACTTCTCCCGGTTTGGAGGATGAAATACTGAAATGTCCCTCCCCCCAAAAAGTTGTACTTTCTTCAGACGATTCCCCCTTTTATCCCGAACGCCTTTGGGTCAAGGTATTCGTACCTTAGTGACTTCACTTGGCTCTCCCGCCCCGGGGGTGCAGTGAGGGGTTGTCTAGGCCTAAGAACCCCGGGTGGCGTGGGTTTTTCCTGATTGCCCACTTTTTTATTTGGCGGGCCCATCAGATTTGTAGATTTGATCCATGCCTCTCAGGGGAAGTTTTGGGTTCATTTTCGCCCAGGCGGGTATGTCCCGGTCCTTTTTTATCTCCCCCTGGGCCCCTGGCACTATTAGTTCGGGTTGAGTGGGGGTGTCCTTTTGCACGCGCCCCCTTTTGTTATCCCTAAGGCCAAGCCTTCTGAGGCCTTGATAGCCTGAAGGGCCCGTTGTTCCAGTGTCTGACAACACTTTTTCCGGCCCCCGGGGCTTCCCCCGAAACAAGTTTTGGGGAGCTCCAAATCGTGCCCCCTTTGGCAAAAAACATTCTGCGAGTGGAAAAATTTTCTTCCTCGTTGTTTTCTGGGGAGGTTCTCCCCCTCCCCCGAACCTATTCGAATAGCGCAACTGAAGCACTTTTTTCTTACGGCTTAAGAAGTCAATTACGATAGAGCCCTCTCTCCCCTGGAGAGATCTGTTTTTTCCCCCCTCAGTCCCAGGCACTGATTTCCAGATTACCCGTGGTCCTTTCCCTGCTGACACTCCCTTCCCTCCTTTTGTGTGGTTGGGAGAAGGAACTAGCTGTTTCACCCTGGACCAATGGAGGAAAGGGTTTTTTCCTCACACATAAAGGTTATTGTAGCAAACTCAAGAAATGCTTCAAGATCCTCCAGGGTAAAGGGTGCCAGTCCTCCCCATAAATGGGTTTCCTTTGGGCTCGGATCTATGCTGGCGCTGTGGCCGGGAGCCCGGGGAACCCTGGTACACTTGGTGGGGATGTTTGGTCATCAGGGGTTCTGGGGGAAAAGGTCTGGGGTATTTTGTTTACTGGGGGTCTCGGGCCCGTTCCCTGAGGCCACTCTCTTGTTATGGGTTTCCCTTCCTTAAAATAATATAAGACAAGTTGATTTAGACATCTCCCCTTTTAGGCAGCCAAAACGGTTTTTTTCCCAGGCGTTGGCGTAGACCCCTTCCCCCCTCCGTCCCATTGGATAAGGGGTTTTTTTCCTCTGTCGGATGGAGGGTTTATTGCCCTCCCAGGTGATCCCTTAAGTTCTGCACATGGAACCAATGGACCCTGTTTTTTAATTTCCAGGCTTTAAGGCCTTTCGGGCTGTGCCCGGGGTGCCGCCCGGCCCCCCGGTGTTGATTTTTCCCATTTTTTTTTTTTAGTTTTCCTCCTTTTTCCTTTTCTGCCCCCCCCTGTGGGCCCAGGGCCCGGGAAAAATTCCTTCCCCCCCCTCCCCTTCCCTTCTTTCTTAACTTCTTAAAAAGCAGTCCGAGGTTTTGTCCTATTGAAAGAGTTCCCTGCACATGATTGGTTTTTTTTCATTTTCCTTATTGGATCATTTTTAAAAAAGTGTATTGATACTGCGTTTTTTTCAAGTAGTTTGACTGCGATGGTTTATGCCGTTCTTGTTTTGTTATATGAAAATGCTTAATAAAGTTTAAATTTAAAATAAAATAATGTAATTGAGCTGACAAACACTGAGGCTTGTAGTTGAGTCAAATATCAAATAAGGCCACGTATGGGATTTCTCTAAAAACGGCAGAATTGGGGAATTGATGTGAGTTGCATTTCCCTGGTCACATCTAGCGTGTTTCAGTGATAAATGGATAAAAATTGAAAATCTGCAAAAAAGTTTAGAAATTTCACTTCCACTTTGCTTTAATTTCTGTGAAAGACTTAATGGGTTAATAAACTTCTTAGATGCTGTTTTGAATAATATACGGGGTGTGGTTTCTTAGATGGGGTCACTTATGGGAGTTTCTAACATAAACGCCCCTTAAAGCCACATCAGAACTGGACTGGTCACTAATAAATCTATGTTGCAAATTTTCATTAAAATGGGAAAAATTACTTCTAAAATTCTAAGCCCCTTAATGTGTTAAAAAAATAAAAAGACATTTAAAAAATGATGCCAACCTACAGTAGAAATTTGGTAGATGCTAATTACAAGTGTGGGATAACTATCTGTCTTAAATGAAGACATTTTTGAACTTTAAAAATGGCTAATTTTTATAAATTTATATATTTTGATATTTTTCACAAATAAACAAGGATTGCGTGGACCAAAATTTCTCACTAACTTAAAGTACAATGAAGCACATTTATCATGGCAGTTGTGCCAAAATTCTGGCACAATTTGTGCCAAAAATAATGCTTTGCACCCCATTTACTATGTGTTTTAGACAGTTTCTACACACTTCTGTACCTCATTCGACAAAAGGGTGATTGCCTTGATAAATGGGAATGATGTTGTGGGGAAAAGGGGCGTGGCTTTACATGCGCCAAAATTTGGCCATGTTAGTGGGATAGAAGTAAGCCAACTTAAAAATGATATAAAGTTAGACTAGACAGTTAACATGCACATTGATAAATGTGGCAAATTGAAAGACTGTCTTAGAACTGTCTAAGGCTAGGTGTATACAGCACAGGAATACCGTTGAATTTTCAGAGGATTCAGTATTATGAATCTGCCGAAAATCCGACGGTACCCTGTGCTACATAGACAGCATTACAAAATCTGTGCTGTAGTCCAGCAGTGTCAAAATGCCGTCGGATTTTGGACGCCAATTTGATATTTGCTGTGTAGATTTAGCCTAAGAGTTAGACACTATTGACAAATCTCCCCCAATGTGTAATGCGAAAACAATCTCTGAATCACATGGATAGGTAAAAGTATCAAAACATGTTAGCAGCAGATAGACGCTGCTGTCTGTATTTATTTCTGACAAGCGCTGCACTGCTGAAGTGTGGGACAGGAGGAGAAGGAGCAGAGCTCTAAGCTCCCCCTCCACCTCAGAGCGGGACTGGTGTCGGGAGAACAAGATGCCGGCAGACACAGTGAGAAGCTGTCTGGCTGGCACCTTAGTTTACATACGTGCTTTTGCTCTCCCTGTATGTCAGACTGTCCAACTCTCTGCATGGTTGAGGGTAGTGCTGGAGCTGGACAGCCTGCATATACAGGCAGTGTTCCCCTTGAACTAATGACTACTGTCTGCTCTACAGACAGTGATGAGGAAAAAATGGGAGACAACAGTCGTCAGTTCAGTGTGCAGTGCCCCAATCTAGTCAACATCTCCCGTGTATAATTAACTGTACACACATATATTTGTATGTGTGTGTCTGTGTGTGTCTCTGTGTGTGTGTGTCTCTGTGTATCTGTATGTGTGTCTGTGTGTGTGTATCTATCTGTGTGTGTATCTTTGTGTGTGTTTGTCTGTGTATGTGTGTATCTGTATGTGTGTGTGTAATTGTATGTGTGTATCTGTGTCTGTATGTGTGTATCTGTGTGTGACTGTGTATGTGTATGTGTGTGTGTATCTGGGTGTATCAGACAGAGCTTGAAGAACACCAGATTGAGGCATTTGATGACTTCTAACAGTCCCAGAAATCTTGACGCTGGGAATCTTTAACCAGACATATTTGTCCGAGAGCCACACTTTATCTTAAAGGTGGGAGGAGGTCTTTGTCTTGTAACAGCAGGAGTAGTGGATCCACTGGACCACCGCAAGTGGCAGTATAAGCCACGCCACGTCTTATACCAGTCGTAGGTCCCCGTGTTCACCAGAATCAGCGGGAGTCCTACAAGGTCACTACCCCTGACGTGACTTGCTTGCGATGGCAGCTGAGGTGCAGCGAGGTACTGAATCATGACACAAACTCATTGATGGGGACAGGCAGGAAGGTCAGGGCAGATGGCAAAGGTTCGTAGTCAAGAAACATAGCATCGGGTAAGAAACACGGCAAGACAGGAACGCACTCTGGAATATTTTCACTAAAGCTCGAGGCACTATAGTACCAGTGGGGAAGTACTGGGAGTGTCCCAATTGTATAGGGTCAGCGGGCAGCAATCAACCAATTACCGGCGCACTGGCCCTTTAAAACTCAGAGAGCCGGCACGCATGCCCTATTGAGCGGGGACACGCACACTGGCCGGCAGAGGAACACAAGGAAACAAGAGCGTGGGAGGGTGAGTATTTACTAGAGGAACGAGTACGCCCTCAGCCCGACATGCGGACAGCGGTGCCACTCATCCTCAGCACTGGGCAAGCAACATTAAACATTTCTTAACCTCATCATTGCCAATATTTCTTTTTGTATAAAGTAGATTTTTTTTGTTTATTTGCAGTAGACATTTTTGCAAAAGTGACAGTAGAAAAGCAGTCATATATCTTATTAGTTTTAACTTGCATCACAATTCGGTATTGAACAGTTCCAAACAATGATGTAAGTTAGGGGCATGTGACCTCAGCAGCCAATCAGAGGACGCAGTGGTGACGACCCCATTTGGAAACGACGGCATGTCAACCAAAGAGAGACACGTCGCTGGTACTGGTGAAGATGAATATAACTTTTTTTTATTTTACTTGGAGCGCATGTCTATTTAAATTACTTTTTAATGTGGTGGATAACTCCATTGAATTTGTCTTTGAGAAAATGATAGAAAAGCATTAATGTATCAGTGTGTTAAATTTCTGACAGTTACAATTTAACAAAGAAATGACAACCAAAATGTCTGCACTTTTTGTCATTTTAGCAAAAACTTTCTCTGCAATATAGCTAGAAATAGCTATATTTCTTGTGGGGTTTTAGCTCTGTCACAGGTACTACAGACACAGAAATGTTCAAATACAGCAAGTTTATTTAAATCAAAGTCGAAATAAAAGACAGCTTATCTTCAGCAGGTGCAACTAAGGCATAGAATAAATATGTATTTTCTTCAGGAAAATGGAAACAGTTTCTCCTCACAAGGTTTAAGGATACAGACGTGTTCAACAGCTTCTCTTTCCAGTCACATAGAACCTCCAGACACACACATCATCTTCTAATTCTATCAGACGGCTTTAAATAATGAGGGCAAAGTCCTGGAAAGGGTATGGGAGGCACCTTTCACACCCACACTTCGGTCACTCCAGTATTTTTTCATCACAGAGGCCATCAACCCTAGTGATATATATATATATATTTATTATATATATATATATATATATATATGCCATCTAGTATTTTCCCTGAAGCCTTATTACATCCCCCCACTCAAAGCTGAGGGAGTGGGCATCTTCAGCCACCAAACCGTGCACCCTTGACAGTGTATCTGCATGTCCATGCAGTTTGCCTGGTCTGTGTTCAACATTAAACTTAAGATCTTGTAACTCAAGAACCCAGTTAATTATACTGGTGATGTTCCCCTTTTTTGCTCTCATCCATTTCAGTGGAGCATGATGAGAAACCAACTTGAACTTTCTACCCAGTAGGTAATTTTACCTTAGGTGAATCTAATGAGCAGGCACTCTTTCTCTACATTGAAATAATTTTTCTCAGCTGGGGTAAGCTTACAGCTTAGATAAATTATGGGGTGCTCCTCTTTATTAGTGTTCCGAGACATTGCTGCACCCAGGTCTACATCAAACACATCTATCTGGACTACAAATTATTTTGTACTGGTTGCCTACATAGGGCAATTTTTAGCTGATTAAATGCTCTTTTAGCCTCCAAAGTACACTTAACCATGACCAAAAGTGTCCCTTTTGTGAGCTTGGTTAATGGGGCTGCTATTGTGACAGAGTCAGGCACAAAGGGGGACATGTATGAACAGGGCTCTGTCAGAAGTCTGGCACCTTTTCAGCCCGAAGACTAGCCCCGTTCACTATATTTTTAAACGTGCACATTCCAGTCTCAGGCGCATTACAGAGCGCCTGCGGCACTTTGTAATGCGCCTGGGATCGGGAAGTGTGCTGGAGACATGTTGGACTACAGTTGTACGAAGCCATAGATTTATAGCTTCAGTACGGCAAATCCAGGCGCATTACTGCTGGAACAGGTAGACCACTTTAAAAGTGGTTTACCTGAGCCTGAAGTGTCGCTTTTGCGCTAGAACGTGCCTGATTTATGATCCGCAGTAGACCGGGTTCATAGATTCAGGCTTCAAATCAATATCTTGGGACCATATATTCAAGACGATATTACAGCAATAGACTGTTTGCGGGTTTCTTCTCCTTAACCCGCTGAGCATACAGACACAAAAACCAACAACAGTCCTGTATATTTGAAAAACTTCTTTATATCAAAATTTTCAATCACCCTTCAACTCCGGGTTTCATTAATAACTCCAATCACTGAAACAGCTGTACTCCGACAAGCATTACATCAAGCATTTAGCATATATAAAGTGAAAGTATGCATAAATATTACCGACTTTTGAAAACACCAGGGGAAGTGGTTTTGCAACTTTTTCAATTCATTCTGAACGCCAACTCCAGTGACGTTTCGGAGGGAACTTTTCCCTTTCCCTTTCAACAGGGCCACATAGTAATGATCCTCCCTACTGCGAGTAAGATATAACGTACATCCGGTACCTTATATACCTCTCTAACTGCTACAATCTATCTATTACAAACATATATCGTACACCACGAAATATTCACAGATAGAACCGACGTGCCAATATATAAGCTACATTTAGAGGAATGCTTTCAAGCTGAAAGCTTCATTTAACCCTTTGGGTACTAATGATTCTAGTTTAAAATCCAATATGCTTCACGCGAAGCAACGAGCATGGGGTTGAACATTATTTGAGCAAAAATTTTCTTCAATGACACCCCATCTAATTCATGAATTGATGTCGTGTTTCAGAAAAGGGCAGCACTGAGTTTCTCCATACTTGATTTCTCATCCATTTTAGTATCTCCTCTAATGGATGGGGATTATTTGCCCAATCGCGACCTATGCTCATTTACGGACTCTAATGGGACGATAGTTTGGCCCGACAAAAAACTCCCACACGGGCATTAAGGCAAAATTTCATTTTTTACTTATACAGGAAAAAAAAAAAAACCTTTAAGGGGAATGTCATATCCCTTAAGGGGTGTTAAAAGTTTTCACCTTTGAAAATTAGTTCATTCTGAAAAAGACAGGCATGCATAGTCCCTCTCCAGTTGTACAAACGGGGTCTGTCTATCTTTTTTATCACTGAAAGAATATTGAAGTTAAGGGGAATTCCTTATTTTTTCCCTCTTCTGTACACAAATGGGGGAATTTTTTAAATAATCGCCGATTTGGATCACTCTGTAAAACAGAAAATGGCTTTTTTACTCTTTACAAATTTGAACTTGGTATGGCTATGTCGTACTAACAGAATGGTTTTCTTCAATTTAACTTTGGTTTCAAAAATTTTTCCCTAGACTTAAAAGGGAATTCGACCAAATTTTTTCCAGTTCTTCTTTCAAAACCCCCGTGCTGAAAATTTCTCTACCAACTTATGTTTTTTCAAATATTGTTGGTCAAAGAGCAATTCGGCGTGCTCCACAGACTGTCCCGGGGAATTCCCTTAAATGTCTGTGTGCAAAAAAGATTGCGATGTAAAATTTTATTTTTGTAAATTTGGTTTACTTTAAATGTGGTAGTAATGGGTAAATTTTTTTTTTTCCTAATTTCAATCTAAATACTGAATACAAGTTTGATTCTTATTCAGTGTAAATTCAATTTAAAAGGGTGGCAACCATTGAGAATTCAAACGAATGTAACAACGAATTCCTACCCGTCCCTAGAACAATAGTCATCGACGTAACAAGCCCCATAAGTACATTGAAAAAAACTCTGAAAGATAACAAATGTTTTTTTAAAACTTTTCATATAATTTGGGAAAGCTAGGGGGAACCGGAGACCCCTAAATGCCTTGTTCTGCAGGTAAAAAAAAACCCCCCCAAACCGAAATAATTCTTTACCAATACAGATCCAAAAGCCGCATTAAAAACGCAATAATGCTTCGACAAAATTTTGATTACAATTAGCATTTTTCCCAGCGCTTCAGATACTTTTCGATACAATGGTTTGAGGAAATTTCTATGATGACCGACAAACACCAGAATTTTTCGTTTAAGAAGCGATGTGCCAATATTTTATTAAGCCTGAGGCGGGGGGAGGGGTTTTAACGGCAAAAAAAAACACTAATTGGACTTTGGGAAAACCCCTTGAACACCTGAAAAAGGGAAATATCCCTACTTTTCATGCTACCTTTATGATAGTTAAAGTAATGGAATACCCAAGGTTTGGTATGGATCAACACCTCTAATAAAAACATTCTGCAAAAAGAAGATGGTTTGCACTGCCAACCCCTATTTATGGGTTTAAAGTTTTTAACTATTCAAACCCCCAAATTGCTATAAAAAAAATTTAAGACAAATTAAAGTTTGTTTTC
>JAODAL010060954.1:0-20599 GCA_025379985.1 Phyllomedusa bahiana | reverse complement strand
ACATTTTTCCAAAAAATTTTTTTTGCGTAAGGCTGTGAAAATGTAAAAACAGTTTTTCCAGTAATCTGCAATTTTAGCAAAAAATGTTTAATTTTCACAAGGATTCCTGGAACAAAAGCATTACGTCTCCATACAGCATTTGTGGGGGCACCAAGAATTACAGTCAACTTCAAAGGTCCCTCATATAAACAATGTGTGTGCACTGTTTTAAAAAATACGTAGACCAACGCATGGATGTCCCCGGCCATGGTTAATGAAAGGAGTTACACATTTGAACAGATGATAAAAATAAAGCTATTAACTCTACATTTGTTTAGAACAATTACGGTAAGTATTGCACAAACATCACACACGGAATAATAAATGGTAAAGGGCATTGATATACCTCACCCCGGCCACTTTATTAGGACACTTCCAACTGCTTTTTTAAAATTAATTTCTAATCACCAATCACAGGGCGAAACTCAGTGCATTTAGGCATGTAAAAATGGCAAGAAATCTCCGCAGTTCAAACCGAGCATCAGTAGGGGGAAAAAAGGTGATTTGAGTGCCTTTAAAAGTGCAGGGTTTTGGGCCAGAAGGGCTTCTGGTATTTCAGAAACTGCTGATCCCCTGGGATTTTCACGCACACCATCTAGGGTTTACGAAAGGTCCGAAAAAAAAAAAACCCCATGAGGGGCATTCCTGTGGGCGGAAATGCCTTTTGATGCCAAGTAAAAAGGAGAATGGGCAACGGGTTCGGCTGATAAAAAAAGGCAACAGTGACTAAAAATAGCCACCCGTACAACCAAGGAGGCAGAAGACTCTCTGAACACACATCCGAACTTTGAGGCAATGGGCTACAGACGAAACCACACCGGGTGCCCCCTCCTTTCAGCTAAAACGGGAAACTGGGGCTCCAATTTCCCCAACTCATCGAAATTGGACATAGAAAAAATTTGGGAAAAAAGTTGCCCGGTCTGATGAGTCCCCGATTTCTGCTCACATTTTGGATTTTAGGGGCAAAATTGGCATCAACAAAAGAAAGCATGGATCCTCCTGCCTTGTATAACGGTTCAGGCTGGTGGTGGTGGGGTTCATGGTGTGGGAAATTTTCTTGGGACTTTTGGGCCCCTTGGTACCAATTTAGCATTTTTCAACCCTTGTTGAATCTATGCCACAAGAATTGAGGCAGTTTTTTGAAGGGAAAAGTGGGGCCCCAAAAACCCCTTACTACATGGGTACCAATAAATGGCCGGTATTTTGTATTACATTAAGCCATTCAATGACCCTAAAAAAAGGAATTATAACTACTCTTCAAAAAAATTTTGGACATTGTGTTGAATGAGTCCCCTCAACAAACATCCTTTTTTCTGCCCCAAAAAAAAAGCTAAAATTTTTTCTAACAAAGTAATATAATACATTTTGTATACAGCATGTGCACAAATGTATAACCATAACTATGAATGCTTAAGTGTAAATAAAAGTAGCTGCTGTTGCCATAATCAACAATATAATAACTATGAGCAGTGCAATGAAAAAAAAGAACAAATGAGGACACAGATATTTTAAGGTCCATCCAAATGAGAAAATATTCTGATTAAAAATTTCTCTGGCTCATCATCTGCTAAAGTAAAATATAAAAATTCTAAGGTGATTTTTCAGTAAGAACCAAAAAGGTTTTTTTTTTATCAAAAAAATCCCAATTTTTGGGTTTCATTGAGGCCTGGGTGTTTATTGATTTTAAAAAAAGGGATCCCTTCGTTTCCTTTTAAGATCCAAGTTCCATCCATATAGCCATATAGATTGTTTCCTCTTCTTACATTTGGGCAAAATCACACAGACATTTTGTTTAAGGTTTTTGACAACTTGAAAATGTATTTGTCCCGAAAAAGGGGACAGGTTTTATCAATCTTCCCAAATTTTTAAAAAGCCCCATCAGTTTCATGGGCATGTTCCTTTTTTGGGGGGGGGACATGTGATATGCACCAATCTGTCCCAAAATGATCTCCCCGGTTAATAGGTGTTGACGGTTTATTGGGTAAAACATCCGTCAAATCCTTATCCATTGTTATTTTTCTGGGGGATAAAAGATCTGCCCATCTCTTAGATTCACATTTACAAAGCCTATCTCTATTACTATGCTAGGATAACCTCTTCTTAGAAATTGTCCACATAAGTTACAAGCCAGAAAATCTCAGGTCGATAGGTGTTAATGGTTTATTTGGTAAAACATCCATCACATCAAGCAACTGTGTGCTCTCCTCCCACCTGAAACCACTCAGTCTCACCTTCTTGACTAGTGTTGAGCGATTGCGTTGGCTATCGGGTCGAGCGATATCGAAGTCCGGGCCGCTATCATAAAATTTTTTTTATAGTGAGCCTCGATTAGCGCGATGACCATTAAAACATGGGAGAGCAACAACACCTTCATTTTTACACCCAAACAAGGGTGGAAAGCTGAAATTAACCCACAACAGTCGAATGATACTGCTACATCTTGGCAACCACTTAGTTTTTAAAAGTACAGAAAAAAGTCACAACCATTTTCTATCCTGTCTTGTACCACAGCCGACCCCTTTAAAACCCACATCCCCAAAAATTAAAAAAATGCCAAAGGGAGTATGATTTAAAACCCTCATGTTACTTGAACTGGACATTTAATACCCTGTCCGAAACAGCATGACCCCAAACCTGCATTTCCCCCCCATTTTAAAAAGTGCCGGAAAAAGGAGTCTTCAACCACCATTTTAGTTTCACTGGACATTGACTATACCTGTCCCGGGCCACACATGAACCCCAAACCTGCATACCCCCCTTTAAAAGTGCCGGGAAAAAGGGGTCTTTCAACCCATTTTAGTTTTACTGGACATTGACTATACTGCCTGGGGGCCCCAGCAAAAAGGGCCCCAAACCTGCATGACCCCCACATTTTAAAAAGTGCCGGGAAAAAAGGGGTCTTTCCCAAACCACCATTTTAGTTTCACTGGAAAATTGACTAAACCTGCCCCTGGGCCCCCAGCATGGGCCCCAAACCCGAAAGGACCCCCACTTTTAAAAAAAAGTCCCGGGAAAAAAAAAAAAGGAAAAAGCCCTTTCAACCACCTTTTTTAAGTTTAAACGGAAACATTGACTATACCTTTCCTTTTCCACAGCATGACCCCCAAAACCCTTTTCATGACCCCCACTTTTAAAAAGTCCCGGAAAAAGGAGCCCTTTCAACCACCATTTTAGTTTCACGGGACATTGACTATCCCTTTTCCGGGGCCCCACAGCAAAAAAACCCCAAAAACCCTTTCATAAACCCCCACTTTTAAAAAGTCCCCGGAAAAAGGAGTCTTTAAAACCAAACCATTTTATTTTCACTGGGACATTGACTATCCCTTTGTCCGGGGCCACAGCAAAACCCCAAACCGCATGACCCCCACATTTAAAAATCCCGGGAAAAAAAGGAGTCTTTCAACCCCCCAATTTTATTTTAACGGGACATTGACTATACCTGTCCGGGGCCACAGTTTAAACCCGGGGCCCGGTTTTTACTGGGTTTGCGGTGAAACCCCAGGCTGGCCCGTCACCCTATTAACCCGGGTTAAAATGCCCTATGAGGGGCGGGCAAGAAAACGCCATGCGGGAAGCAAGGTCGAGGGGAAGTTTTAGAACTCCAGCCTTCCTCTTACACGCAATACCTGGGAAACGCTTGCCCCTCCGTATGAGTGTGGCCCAAATTTTGGCTTCACTTGGAAATACTGGGGGAAAAACCCGCCCCTGTTACACCCGGGTGCCCTTTATTTTGGGGAAATTTTTTTTCCCTCTTTTAAACTCAACGGGGTTTGGAGGAAATGGCCTTTTTACTTTTTCCCTGTCCGTGCCCCCAATACCCCCGGTCCTCTAAAAACCCTTTACATCTGGTAAATTTTCTTCCTGTACCTCCCGTACAATTCAGAAATTTTTTTTAACAGCTTTTTTGCCCAAGGAAATTTTTTTAAAATTTCCCAAAAACCCCCAAACCCAATTTAAAACCCCCTTTAAGCCAAAACCCGAAAAGAAAAATGCCCCAGAACATTTTTTTTTTTTTGGGCCCTTTCCTTGCTTTTAAAACAGTTGTAACTTTTTTAAATTTTTCAATAACCAGTTTAAGGGGCCTCTTTTTTTGGGAGACAAGTTGAAACTTTTATAAGGGAATGGGTTTAATTTACCCTTATAAATAATTGAAAGTATTTTTTTTTTTTTTTAAAAAATTTTTTTTTTTTTTAAATTAATTATATTTTTTTTTAAAAACCAAATTCACATTTCCCCTTTAATTTAATTTTTTAGATTAAACCCAACAGGTTTTTACGGTCTTTGGGTTTACCAAATATGGGAAAGGTTTTTTTTTGGGGGCGGGGGTTTTAATTTATGTAAAATTTATTTTTTTAAAAAAATTTTTATTTTTTTTTTAAATTTTTTTATTTTTTTTATTCTTTTTTTTTAAAATTTTTTATTGTTTTTTCTTACTTTTTTTTTGACTCCCCATGAAGGGGAGAATTTTTTTAAAAACTTTTTTTTAAATTTTTTTTTTTTAAACACTTATTAATTATTAGCATATCATATATGCTAAAAAATGCAAATTTTGGGGTCACTAACACAGGCATTGATTAGGACAGCAAAAAAGGTTTCCAAATTTCCACTGGCTTTTTTTACACAGACGCTGGGGGGCCCAACTCTTAAAGGTCCCCAACTGACGTGCGGGCTGGCCCTGAGCTCTGTCGGGTCCCCGGCGTTCCAAATCACCCGACAGACCCGGGAAACCCCTTTTGATTGCGCGGGCGGAAAGGGCCCCGGGCCCCCAATAAAGGGGGTTTAAAGGGCACCAGTTCCCGGGGGTTTTTCCTCCGTTTCCCCCCGACCGCGGGAAAAGCTCTGGGATCGGGGTTTGTGTACACACCCCCCAAATCCCAGCGCAGCGGGCGGCGCCGGGGGGGCCGCAAACCCCGATGCCTGAAAGTGACGTCAAAAACTCGCTGCAGACGAACGACCCGCACCGGCCGCTCGTCAAAAGCCCGGTCGCTTTCCTTTAAAGGGGGTTTAAAAAATAGGAGGGAAATTTCCCAAACCATGTCTTTTTTTTTCCCCTTTTTTTTTTTCATTGTTTTAAAAAGGGGTTTTGGGTTCCTCAATACAGGTTTGATGAATGTTAAAGATCTTGCAAAACAAGTCATTTTTGCAATATTTTGTCCATTAACAGTGTCCAAACCTTTTTCCCTTTTTCTGACAGCAACTATCACCCTTGACCCACTCTTGACAATTGTAAAGAAAAAATTTCCCTGTTAGAAACAACATTTTTTTTAGAAATAGGACCTTAGTTAGCTGCATGTCACATAAAAAATGCCCCCCAAAAATTTCAAAGCATGACCCTTGAGCCATTTTTGGCCCAATTGGGGAAAACAAATGCCCTGTTAGAAAAAAACATTTTTTTTTTTAAAAAAGGCCCTTTAGTATTGCTGCTTTTAAAAAAGCACATGCCCCAAAAAAAATTAAAAAAAAAATTGACTTCTAAAGGGGCCACTTTTTAAAAATTTTTGAGGGAGAAAAGCCATTTAAAAGGGGCCCACTTTTTTCGGGTTACAAAGGACCATGTTTTATTGCTAAAATCTCACAGCAAACATCCCCCCAAAAAATTTATAAAAAAGACTTCTAAAGCCACTTTTAAAAAATTTTGTGAGGGGAAAAAAGCCCTTAAAAAGCACTTTTTCGGGTTCCCAAAGGACCATAATTTTTGCAGATCTCACAGCAAAAAAAACCAAAAAACCCAATTACAATGCGAAAACCCTTAAAAAAAAAGTGAGAAAATTTTTGGAAATTTAGGGTGTTGTCAAAATTTTTTGTTTGGTTTTTTTAAACAGTCTCCCCCACAAAAAAAAACCAAAAAGAACTTTTGGGAAAAAAAGAAAAAAAAATTGCAGTAAAAATGATCATTTTTAAAAAAAAGTTTTCAAGAAAAACCTTTTTTCTTTTTTAAAAAGGGAATGTAAGTAGACTGGAAACCAACCCGGTGACCTCGGAAATTTGGGGCCAAAACATCATCAGAGATCCATGGCCTGATTCACCCGGGATGAAAGTCAAACAACCAAAATTTATCTGTGGAAACCATGCGTTTGTCTGTAATGACTCCCCAGTTTGTGAAAAGGGGGCCCTAAAGAAAATAGCTGGTTTGCGGGCAGGACAACACCTCTATGGCTGACGAGCCAGTTGGGGGCCATTCGCCCCATTTTGGATACCCAGAAGTCTTTTGGGCCCGGGAAACAAAATCCAAAAAAATCGGTTTTGGGAGACGAAAATATCTTTCCCAAACCATGATCTTAAGCGATCTCTGTGTGTTGGAGGGTTTTCCCCCCCATTGCATTGCTTGGTGGGGGTGGTAAACAAAGTTTCCCAAAGGGGGTCCCCCCTTAGGCTTCTGCCCCTTTCCTGCTGTTTCCCGGGTTTACCCTACTTGGACTCTACTGCTTTTCACGTCGCTGATGTTGTTTCCACCCGGTGACTTTTTGGGGGAACGGAAGAAACCCAAACAGATGCTCCGTTGTCAACCCCAAAAGGGTTTTTTTCCTTTCCGGGCATTTTACTCTCTTTTTGGGGTGGGGGGAAAGGGAATTTTTTTTTGGATTTTTTGTTTTCCCCCGGGGGGTTCCAGGGGGGGTGGCCACCCATAACTGTTTTTCATTTTGATGGCGAAATTAATGTGAGGATCATTTGGAGGAAATAGCATCCCAGCACTATCATGAGGATGAGATGGATCCGTTGATTTCCAAGCCTCTGGGTCAGTGGCACTAGCAAACTGATCTTCGTTTTTTGTTCCACTCATTCATACCTCCTCGACTCAAATTCGCGCCAACTCTTATTCCAAGGCAGGACTCGGTAACACGAGGTGTCTAGAATACCTCCTCCTCCTCCACTGTCCTCTCGGAATCAGCTTTCAACACAGCCCAGACTTGCCTGAGATGATCACCTGATAGCTGAATGCCCACCTTGTCACTGCTCTGGACCCCGAACCACATGCCTACATGAAATGACCGATGAAATTGTGAAACTGTCGGGCCTTGTGATTTGAATAGGAGATAAAGGCTCCGTGTCCTCATCTGGAGTCCTGTCTCCTCCTCCTGTCGCTGGCGGGACTTGTTTTTCAGCGAGTGTCCAACGATCGTTCCCAGTAACTAAGATCACCACAAGTCATGCTCCACAAGTGCGATTGGTCCGCACTGACCAAGTTGGTGCTTCTTCCAAAACTGGCAAGGATGTGTGGGCAGAGCTCTTCACCTGCCTCTCACATCTCGGTTGGTTCACGACCCCCAGGTCCGACCGAGCTGCTTGTCAGGCCATGAGTCCACTTCGTACGCTAATGGCGATTGCGCTGCTGCCACAATGCGCTGGATCATTGAGGTGGAAATCCAGCGTGTTAGCCACTACAACAGATGATAACGGTTAGATGTGGGAGGCCGAGCTGACGCTGCAACGCAGCCAGGCGGGACGAAGCAAGTGGTGCGTAAACGTGCGGAAATGCGAACTCAGACCTCGAGCCTTCTTCAGCATGCAGTCCTAGACCCGGGTACTCTTTTATAAGAGAAATTTCTGGACCGACAAGTTCATGACATGTGCCAGAGGCAAGGGATGTGCTCCAGCCTACCAGATCCTTAAGGGCGCCCAGCAGATTCGCCCTTATCGCGACACCACCTGCGTTGCACAGAGGTTACTTTGACACGACCCATCCATCTCTTGGTCTCGTTGCTTAAAGAAGCCGTCCACAGCTCCTTGACCCTTGTGTGGACGGTCCTCCAGGCAGATTAAATTTCAACACGGTCCTGTTGTCTCTTCGGGGCACGTGAATCCACCAGAGGATCCAACGGGGTAAGAGCCGGCACCTATCCCTGAGACGGTTTTTGAGAGCGTGCGCTCCCGAGCCTGAGAGCCACCTATTAGTCCCCCCCCCCCCTTTTGTATTGAATGTATCTCGTCACCCCCCAGAGACATCCACCCAGCTCACCCATGAGCGTGTCACTGGAGAAATAGCGCCTAGGCCGTAAGCTTACTAGTCCATTGTCCGTGTGGTGAATGGACCCCCCCCCTTTTCCGGACACAGATGCAGACAACGCCGCTTGAAATTTTTAGATGACAACGTGAGCTGGCCAGGGCAGGGACCATGTTTCTGGCAAGAGAAATGCTGCTCGGGCATCTGGTATTAGGGGGCAAGGCGAAGGCCATGCGACGTGGCGGACCCATCTGTGTCCCACCAGATATGGAAAGGCAACATTTTCCAAGGCCAAAAGCCTGGCAAATGCCGACATTCAGGCTTTTGGCTGTGGGATGGTGTTGGTTTAAAGTGTTTCTCTGCTCCCAAACCTGGGAAGAACAGAGGCTGGCTGCTAACTGGCCGCTGGTACGGCGGTGCAGGTCGTCAAACTGGCGGAAGGAGAAGGTGTGGATGGGTCTCTTGGTGGTGCTGTGGTACACGGTAGCGACGGTGAGGCTGAAGCGGAGGCTGATACCCTGTTTTCTGACTCTGAGAACATGAGCAGCTGAGGAACGCTTGGTGTGGCGGAGGAGAGTAGGCGGATAGACCATAGGGTGTGACAAGTTGGGTTGGAGGCCCGACGTCGTCAGTGAGACCTTTTTTGCCAAAGTGTTCTCCAGGCTCCATTTTCAACTCCTCGCATTCCAGCATGTAAACTAGACATATTATGGGTTGTGGTCTAACCACTATAAGAACTCTGCAAGACTACTTATGCGTTTACGGGCAAAGTGCTGTCATATACAATCGCATGTGTGAATCAAGGCAAAGGCTCACATGAAGGCCCAGAGCGGCTTGAAGATGCCTGGTGCCCTATAGTGACGCGAATAAGCGAAGAGCGGGGATATGCGCTGACCGGTGGGGGGTTGGCTGGTCTGGAAATCATTATCAGCGGGACTTCATCGACCGCCCTCTGGTCACCTTTATATGTGGCGAGGACCCCTGTATTGACACTCACCGCAAGTGCGTTCTTCCTCCTCGAGGATTGAGGGATTATATACCACTAGATTAAGCTCTCGCAAGCAAAATTCTTGCGGAAATAGAACCATGGATGATCCCAATGTCGTCATTCATCATCATCATCAACACAGGTTGACAGAATTGGTCGTCCCTGACTTTTTGCTCATTCCAGAAGCTTGCGGCTTACAACAAGGGGCGCGCACTGCAAGTCGTATGCCGACCTGCGAGCCGGTATTTTAGCCGTGATTCTGACCGCTTCCTTCACCATCCTCGGATGGCATCAAAACTTGGAGGCGTCAGATCAGAGAAAATCATCCTTTTTGGCCGCTCTTTAACTTTTAACATTCCTTCTGACCCCAACCGCATTTTGACATCAAAGAGTCATCAGATGAAAATGAATTATCCACAGTGGTGGGTACACGAGTCTTTGACATTTAGGTCAGCTATCTGTTGGACGAGATGCTTGATGAGTCTGATGACGGACTATTTTGGCCGTGACTGAGCGAGGACGAGGCAGGTAAAAGACTGCTAAGATGCAGGTTCATTAACCAACTGAAGTACAGATGGCGAACGATTTCGTTACTTAATTCACAGGGCCCTGACCCAGCGATGACAGGCCTGCGGTCTTGCAACTGACGATCCGCTGGCATGCTGTTGTCGCCAGCACTTGAAGGAAGCACCTTCTTCTATCGTACTCATACCTCGCATGTGCTACCCTCTTCTCCTTGCACGCTTACCACCCATGCATTATCGCTCCATATTCAGAATTTATAAAATTGAGAAGTATGGAATAGTTTTGTGACAATGACTCTTTATTAAAATACGGCGAAATCACAGCTATTCTAAATCCCTCTAATCAAAAACTAAATTGCTGGATTTTCAAATTTAACTGCGAGGTGGTCTATCAACAAATCTGGACCTGAGCGGCCAAAAGTCAAAAACACGTATCTGTTATGTTTTTGGTATATATAACGTATTTTTTGGCACCTTTCAATTCACCTGTGGTGAAATAATAGAATGAGCGATTAAGATTACGTAGATGCTGCGTCAATGAACATTGGCTGGGTGCGCAAATGTCAAAACCACTAACTGTTATGTTTTTGAATAATATACGGTATTTTTTGCACCTTTCAAATTCACCGTGTGAATATAGAATTGCTCTATTATAAGATTTAACGTAAGCGTCTCAATGAACAGTTGCTGGGTGCGCAAAAGTGTCAAAACACGTAACTGTTATGTTTTGATATAATAAACGGTATTTTTTGCAACCTTTCAAATCACCTGTGTGAATAAAAATTTGCTGTTTTAAAATTTACGTAAGATGCTGCGTCAATGGAACAGAGCTGGGTTTTTTTTATGCGCAAAAGTCAAAAAACACATAACTGTTTTATGTTTTGATATAATAAACGTATTTTTTTTTGCACCTTTCAATTCACCTGTGGTGAATATAGAAATTTTGCTTTGTTTTAAGATTTACGTAGATGCACGCTCAATGAACAGTGCTGGGTGCCAAAAGTCTCAATTAACCACGTAACTGTTATGTTTTTGATAAATAAACGGTATGTTTTTTGCATCTCTCCTTTCAATTCACCTGTAGGGACTATAAATTGCTGTTTTAAGATTTACTTAAATGCTGCGTTCAATGAACATGCTGGTTGCGCAAAGACAAAAAAACAACGTAACTGTTTATGTTATTGATAATAATAAACGTATTTTTTTGCAACCATTTCAATTCACCTGTGGTGAATATAAATTTTTCGGTTTTAACATTTACGTAGATGCTTGCGTCAATGAACAGTGCTGGGTGCGCAAAAGTCAAAAATACCACCGTAACTGTTATTTTTGATATAATAAACGGTAAATTTTGCAACCCTTTTCAATTCACCTGTGCGGTGATATAGAATTGCATTTGTTTTAAGATTTACTAGATGCTGCTCAATGAACATGCTGGGTCGCAAAAGTCCAAAAACAGCGTACTATTGTTTTGGATAATAATAAACGTATTTTATGCACCTTACAATTCACCTGTGGTGAATATAGACTTGCTGCTTTAAGATTTACGTAGATGCTGCTCAATGAACAGTGCTGTGTACGCAAATTCAAAAAAAAAACACGTAACAGTTATGTTTTGATATGATAACGGTATTTCTTGCACCTTCAATTCACCTGCGTGAATATATAATTGCGTTTCTTAAGATTTACGTAGATGCTGCGCAATGAACCGTGCATATTGTTAGCGCAACAAGTCAAAAAACACTATAACTGTTATGTTTTCTGATATAATAAACGGTATTTTTTGCACCTTTTCAATTCGATCCCACAGTGGTGAATATAGAATTGCTGTTTTAAGATTTACGTAACTGCTACGCGTCATGAAGCAGTGGCTGTGTGCGCAAATAAGTTCAAAAAACCGACACGCTGAACAGTAATGTTTTGATATAATAAACGGTATTTTTTGCACCTCTTCAATCACCTGTGGTGAATATAAATTGCTGTTTTAAGATTTAATCGTAGATGCTGGCGTCCAATGAACAGACAGGTTCGCAAAAGAGTCAAAAACACCACTTAATGTTATGTTTTGATATAATAAACGGTTTTTTTGCACCTTAGTCAATCAACCTGTGTGAATATAGAATTGCTAGTTTTAAGCATTTACGTAATGCCGTCGCGTCAATGAAAATGCTGGGTGTGCAAAAGTCAAAAAAAACAACGTAACTGTTATGTTTTGATTAATAAACGGTATTTTTTGCAACCTTACAATTTCACCTGTGGTGAATATAGAATTGCCGTTTTTTAAGATTTACGACTGATGCTGCGTCAATGAACAGTGCTGGTGCGCAAAACTCAAAACACGGTAACTGTGATGATTCGTACGATACACAGTATTTTTGGAACAAACAACCTTGCTGACTACAAATTGCCTGGATTGATAATTTAAGTGCATAGAGTTGAAAATCAACAGTCACAGGTGTTATGGGTAAAATTGAACACCTATCTGAAATTTATACTGAAAATAAAAGTGGAGTTTTGGCAGCTAACAACAAATAGACCTGCAATTACTAGAAATGATGTTTATCCAAGATAAGGTTCAGGCTGCCCCAATATCCATGAAATATTTCATACAAACTGTTTCATTAAAAAAGATATTTTCCCTACAATCTTCATACACTAAGTCTTGTGACTTTATCCATGTGTTTCTTTTAAAAAGCTTGTCGTGGTTTCGCCCCGGGGCCGCCCTCCGCTCCCCCCGTGACTTTACCAGCGGTAGATGCTGCTTTAAAAATTCGCTGAGCTCACACATAAAATCTTACAAATCTCTAATCTAACTAAATTGGAAAGGATCACAGCTAATAGTAGAGTTTTCGCTGTGCAGAAATAAGACTAATTTTCCCGCTGAAGCTGTTTGGCACACAGGCAGAGCGCAGTACCTATCCCTATGAGACCGCTGCGAGAGAACACTGAGGCTGAAACAGAAACGCTGTTCGTCATGTAAAACGAGGTCATGTGATTTTTCCAGCCAATCGCAACCATACACATTCCGAGACATGACTCGCACACCACATCTCACCCTGCTCTATTCTGTAATCTATTATGCTGGCCGCCAAAATAATTACAGGAAGCGCCCGAAAAAAGGCGTCGATCTTATAGATGATGCTCAATTATAACCTTATTAAATCGCATGATCGGGAAATTTCGATCACCTAAACAACCATGCCGATTTCAACATTGTCGATAAAATAAATCAGCTCAACACTATTCTTGACCCAAGAAACTTTTCTTCACCAGAATAACTTTCCTCGTAATGCACCATGCGAACTGATTTGAATTTAAAGCAAACTGCTGCAATGAACCTGATCTCTTCAAGTAACCTTGTATTTTCAAGAGAGATACAGTTTATTTGCTCTTCACTTTATGAGTCTCTGCTCTGAAATCTGTCAAATCAACCCATTCTACTACAAATCCCATATACCTCCCTTCCTCTGCATTTACTCTTGTCATTATGTTTTTTTTTGAACAGTTGCACCATTCTTGCCCATATAAAACGAAACTAGAAACATACACATCAATCATCAACCTTGATAATTTCAATACTCTTAAACCAGCTGTTTGGATTTGGCCAACTTCGTGTTCAATTAAAAATTATACTATGTGAAACCAATGGACTCTAATGTGTATGCAAATCCCACTTGAGCATGCACGCCTGTTACCGTGTTTCCCCAAAAATAAGACAGTGTCTTATATTAGTTTTTGCTCCTAAAGACGAGCTAGGACTTATTTTTAGGGGATGTTTCTTTTTTCTATGAACAATAATTCACATTTAATTGTTGAGAAACAAAACATCAAAATTATTAATATACTGTAGTGATGTCATCACACAACAACAGCATCAAGCAGCCAAACTCTGAATTGCCATAAAAAAATGTCACTATTATCTTATTTTATCGCAGGGTGTCCTTATACTTTTCGGGAAACAGGGTATGACCTTTTTACACAAATCAGTAACACTTGTGTATATTTACTTATAACATTTACTAAACATCTTCTTTAACAATAAATATGAGCTTAAGTATCTACTATACTATAGTATACTGTGTGTGTATATATATATATACAGTCATATGAAAAAGTTTGGGCACCCCTATTAATCTAAATCATTTTTAGTTCTAAATATTTGGGTGTTTGCAACAGCCATTTCAATTTGATATATCTAATAACTAATATTGCACATTTTGTGCTAGTACAATATAACCTCATTTCAATCCGGAAATTTTACTGTGGGCCATCAGTTATTAGATATATCAAATTGAAATGGCTATTGCAAACACCCAAATATTTAGAACTAAAAATGATTTAGATTAATAGGGGTGCCCAAACTTTTTCATATGACTGTATCTATATACACAAGCTGCCCATTCATGTTTTACAACTGTATTAACATTTTAATGATTCATATTTCATTTCCTTTCTATCCTGCAGAGACTCAGATAAAAAGAATAGTTATAAATTAGATTGATATTTAAAAAAAAAAATATATTACTTACATTTTTTCTTTTCCAGAGGAAATGTTAGAGCCTTCATCATCTTCTGTGTCCAGGATCATGACTCTGCCGGGTATGTTCTGAGTTTCTATGTGACATAAATTTTTGCCACCGTTCAAGAATATAGCAATGATGATTTTGAACATAAAGTAATCAGAACTTTATAGAGATCCTGTGTAGTATGGTCACAGGGCCATTCGTAGGCTAAATTGCACTCTGGGCGAGGTGAAGAAATTTTGCCCCCCCCCCCATGTAACATAATGCTCCACAATGAAACACATTGCATCACCATCAACCAAATCTAAAACATTCAACAAGCTTTACCACAATGTGCCACGTATAAAGCTACTAAATAATAGTCATACAGTTACCAAATAACACTGCTACACAAAACCAGAATCCCAGGCTAATAGTATTAATTTCCTACTAAGACCACATATCACCTGCACATAGTACTGAATAATACTACTACACTATGACCAATTTTCACCAGCACATGGGTGCCGAATACCCCCACACCATGACCACATTCATCACCACATAGTGCTGATATACAACTGCCTTCGAAGCAAACCATTTACTACACTTATACCCCAAATTTGGGGGATACCCTGTCAAGGCTCTGCAGACATTAATTCGATTACAGTAAAGTTACATCCAGGGACTTACAGGAGACGTCTCTGAAGAGTTGTTCTCTTTCTCTTCTTCTTCTCCATCTGTTGCAGACACCATGACGTCTTTTTCCGGCCTCGACTCTTAACTGTAGAATATACAAAACAAACATCCTCACTTTATCAGTACTAGATGCCCCTGTAGCCATATGATGCCCCTGTAACTAGTAGATGCCTCCTTGTAGCCAGTAGATGCCCCTGTAGCCAGTAGATGCCCCCTGTAGCCAGTAGATGCCCCCTTGCAGCCAGTAAATGCCCCCCCCCCCCTGTAGCCAGTAGATGCTCATGTAGCCAGTAGATGACCCTGTAGCCAGTAGATGCCCCTCTGTAGCCAGTAGATGCCCCCTTGTAACCACTAGATGCCCCCCTGTAGCCAGTAGATGCCACCCTTTTAGCCAGTAGATGCCCCCTGTAGCCGTAGATGCCCTCTGTAGCCAGTAGGATGCCTCCATGTAGCCAGTAGATGCCTCCTGGGAGCCAGTAGATGCCCCCCTTGTAGCCAGTAGATGCCCCTGTAGCCAGTAGATGCCCCCTTTGTAACCGAGATCCCTTGTAGCCAGTTTTGCTTCCATTGGGTTAGCAAATAGATGCCAATTGTAGCCGTAGATGCCCCCCTTGTAGCCAGTAGAATGCCCCCTTGTAGCCAGTAGATGGCCCCTCTGTAGCAGTTAGTTGCCCCCTGTAGCCAAATTGATGCCCTTTGTAGCCAGGTCCGGGAGCTGATGAGCAGCGTGCAAGTGGCGTTGATGTCACCACGCCGCTACCGTTCACGCAACTCCATGGATCTACTCGGGGGCGAGCTGCCAACCGGAGATCCCAGCGTCACAGTGAAAGCCATGGCCCCTGCGACGTGTATAGGGGAGGAGGCAGGACGGGCGATCCATCCCGCCTCTCCCTTGTTACCAGCAGCTGCACAGCGAGTGGTGCAGCTGTGAAATTGATTCTCCCGGTGTTATAAAACGGCCGCGCAGAGCCAGGGGCTAATCTCCGGGCGGACGAGGCGGGAGGCGCCTCCCTCGGGTGAGTGGAGCCCCTAGGAACGGCCCTGTATAGTCATTTATTAGTAGTATTATGCAGACGTTTTAACTTCACTGAGGTAGAAGCAGCAACTTGAGAGGATATTCTGCACGGGTCACTGGCATAGATAACTTTCCATGGTGGGCAATGTGGTCAACATCATCCATTACTTGGTGGTCGCTGGTTAATGGTGTATCCTGTAGGCTGATCATTGGTAGTTTTGGGTGAGAGGTTAGAGTCCTTGATTTGATTTGTATGGATGTGTGTTCTTATGCCTAATATATCACTGGGGAAATCTTGTAACCTGTAGTGACTAAGTAAAAGCAGATTACTATGTCTAAGAGTGTGCTCAGAAGACATACTTAGAAGTCTAAATTTACAGTTTACAAACTGCTTAAAAAAAATGTCTGACTAGAGGTATATTCTGAAGCAGATTTGAAGTGTAAACTTACTTGTCAGGTTTTGCTATATATGTATACATATAAATGGTAGGGTTAGGGTGCACAAAAATTTTTACAATACTGTATAAACTAGCATATATATTATAGTATACTAGTATGTATAGCATTGTAAATAATTTGTCGTCTCCACGCTAACCCTACCCTCACCCTAACCTAATTTTAACTGAACCTTTTATTATCAATGGTCATCATGACATAATCATGGGGAGCAACAGTACCAGGGGAGACAGTATGGGGAGAAACATCATGGGGAGAGACAGTACAAGGAGAGACTGTACAGAGAATGACAGAGTGGGGTGAGATATCACGGGGAGCAACAGTATGGGAGATACCAGTACAGGGATTTTACTCGTATAAACACCTCAAGAATTGACAAGGCACTTTACTCGAGTAAAATTATCTCAAAGTACTCATCCCAAATACGCTTGTAAAATACGTGTCATTCACATATATTTTAAATTGGATGAGAAGTACTTAGTACATTGTTTGAAGCTTATTTTGGGGCATTTTTCGGCACAAAATATGGCCCAAAATACAACGTGTGAACATAGACTAGGGGTTTATATAGGTTTATATTACCTAGTGGGATGCACAACCTTCTTTCAGTGGATCATTTCATTTTCTGGATATTTTGGATATGTGGGAGAATAGAAAGAGCCAGAACAATGATTGTGATAATAGGTCATACTTCTCATTACAGGGGAATGTCGTCCTGGCTCAGAAAAAAGTCTCCATTTTGTGGATAAACACCGGGCAGATCTGATCCGCATGACCTCTGTGGTAGACCTGGTTCTAGATGATCTCCTTCATCCAGATCTATTATCTAATGAACAATATAAGACTGTCCTCAGCAAAAACACCAAATCAGAACAGATGAGGGAGCTTTATGACTATATAAGATCCTGGGGTAATAATGACAAAGACAAAGTCTACGAGAGTCTAAAGAAATACAACCGTCCTATCATCAAACAGCTGGAAAGAAAAGAGGTCCCTGCAGAAAACGATGAACCCCAAACATCAGTTAGTCGACTCAAATGCAACCTCTCTTGAAAATGTGACTGAAAAGGGCAAATCTTAGGACTGTCGGCATGGGAGCTGTCCTCCCAGACTCAACAGTCTTGTGAGGCCAGCTCTTTACATAATAGTAAGCCAGGCTCAACAACAACATTAAATTGCTTGTCCAGTGTAAAAGAAAATCAAAATCATGTTTTTCTCATAGTTTGGCACTTTTGAAATGTATTTTGTAAGGAAAATGAGCCTATGGGGAATTTTTTTTTATTCATTTTCCATCACCAGAACGTCTAGGTAGCTGAGAACCTGGTATATGACAAATGGAAGAAATTATAAATCAAATAAGTCTAGGTCATAATTCAGGTCTTCCATAACTCACTCATGAGATTAAAGCCAAGGTAGGCAGCCATAAATCCTATCTAAAATGAGAGAACTTTCAGTTACAGAGAAACTCAATATTGGCAGAATATTGTCTCACATTCAATCTTTCACATTCATATTTGGTATGCCTATGTTGGTAAATTTATACTTGGGAACTTGGTGGTCCTAATATCTGGCTAATAGACTCCTATGAGGAGTTATAACTAAAGCTGGAATTCTGACTTTCTAAGTGTCTCCTGCTTTTAACTAGCCATTTCCCTCTGTAACTTGGAGGAGAAGCTGAGGTGGTTTTGGAGTTTCCTTAAAACAATGTGGGGGTGTCACAGACCAAACACCTACAAATTCAATGGGGCAACAGAAACATAAACCAGAGAAACCTATACTAAACACAACACCGATCAAGAAAAAAGGAATCTCAAATGAAGTAATTATAAAATTATATACTTTATTTTGAAAATCATTGAAAAATTATAAAATTTAAATTAAAAAATGGGCAATGGAACTACACAGAAAGCATGATACAGAACCTAATACATCCAAAGTATCGAAATCAAATACCCAGGTATGTATAATAACAGTCACATAGTTTACAGTATAATTATAACCAATAGTTGGTATAAAATAGCATATACCTAACCTGGGTATAGAAAGCGTAGTTTTTAGGAGTAAACAGCCAAATTTAGGTGGATGGAAGGAAAAGGATCATGCGCCCCATGACGCTTTCTATACCCAGGTCAGGTATATGCTATTTTATACCAACTATTGGTATATTGCCCATTTTTTTATTTAAATTTTATCATTTTTCAATGATTTTCAAAATAAAGTATATAATTTTATAATTACTTCATTTGAGATTCCTTTTTTCTTGATCGGTGTTGTGTCACAGACCAGTGTCAGAGCCAGGAATTACCACTGAATATAGGTCTTTCCATTTGTCTTTAAGCTATGCTCAGCTATGAACCTTGCACCAATCCATTTGGTAAAGTTTACGTACATTTTTATGTATGTTTGATATTTTGTAAGTTTTGTAACTAAGCATTGTACCTTTCTATTAAAGCTCCAAATATAACTGGAGAGATTGAGTGGTTGGTGATGCACGTGACCTGTAGTGTTGTTTTTTTTTACTCTCTTAAAAGATAGTGTCAGTGTGTGTGGACCTTTGGGGACATTTGTGGTGTTCAAGGTATAGGTGGACTGCAGGCTGTATGTGGTTCCACTTTTCTATGACACATAATCAAGTTTGGCAATGGGATTCCTCCTTTTTACCTCAATGCCTTGACAATTTTGTTTGCATTATCTTTTGCCTTCCTAAAGTTATACATTAGCTCAGTACAGTGTGTCAAGTCCAGGAGATCATGTGGCAAGAATGTGTTTTTTAAAGACAGCATTTAAAACCATACCCATATTGTCCTGCCTTTACTCCATTTAAGATGAGGGAGGAAATGGGGAGGGAGAATGGAATGTGACATGTGCCTCTAAGTACAGGGTAATCCTATTTATACCCATTAAAATATTTTATTCACCTTCCATTCAGAAGCAAAATTTAAAGGGTGTTCTTGTGCTGTTTCACAGAGCCTAATCTTCCCAGCCAGCTTCTTAGTCAGTCTGTGGATAGTTCTACAGCAGTGATTGGCATACCTGCTTTGCTTTTCATAGATGATCCTGTTAGATGGGCATTAGTGATAGAGGAGTTAACAGCAGTGCACAGAGCTACAGAGCTCTATAGGATTTAAGTTTGTCAGTAACAAAGATAAACAAGCTCCTGCATTGCTGATAAGACAGGGAGGGAGGTCACTCCTAGTCACTTCTAGAGCAGAGAAAGGTGGTTGGTAACTTAGGAAAGCTTGTGTACACAATCAGGATATAAGAAAAGTGCTAGTTCTGAAAGGAAGTAAAATCTAAACAGCAATGGACACTTTAAAAAAATAACAAATAGGGGCGTGGCCTGCCATGTGAGAAGTTGGACGCAGGAAGATAGAGCTCCTCTCAGGAATCTGTTTTTTCACACTGAAGGCCTGCTGAAAATGAGTCCCAAACGACTTAAAAAGTTGAAGAAGCTCCTCCAGACTCCCACAATTGGGGATATCCCTATCTCTAACTATTTTTCGCCCCTCCAGGACTTAGAGGGTGAAGGACCGCTCTCCCGCGCTGCCGCGCCATCTTCCCCCGCACCCTCCTCACATACTGAGCAGCGTACTCACTCTGGCGTGCAGCAAGTAGGAGCCGGTCACACACCGCTGGACAGACGCTCCGCTTCCTCTCCTCTGTCCTCCGATGCCCCGGACAGAAGCCCGCCTCGCTCCGGAGCCGCTGAAAGGGATCCGCGCCGGACCCAGCTCCTGCCGCTGCTACAAGGAGCACAGCAATCACAGGTACGAGACGCGAGCCCCGTGCCTGCATACGCCGGCCCTTCTCCATCTGCTCTCTGGCCGTTGCGATCCTCACCTGGGTCTGAGCGGATTGTGGGAAGCCAGGTGCGAGAGACCCGGTCACCCAACTCGGCCCGGTCCCCTGCTGCCGCCATCTTCACAGCGCACGTGGGAGCGGAGGCACCATCTTTAAGCGCAGTATCTGCTCGGGGATCAGGGGAAGCTACCCCAGAGTGCCCAATACAGCCTGCTCGGGCACAGTCTAAACATCAGGGGCTTTCGGACAAAAGCCCATACGCATCCCAGGACCCTGCTGCCCGGGCGCATCTTCCCTCTGAAGGGCTGAGATCTCCAGGGAGCCCAGCCATGAATGCATCAGCTAACTGGGCTGCTGAGCCCTCTTTTCCATCCCCTCAGGGCTCGAGCTCCGCTTCTCATCCAGGGGAGCTCTTGCTGGGGCAGGACAGTCCTTCTACCTCTGCTGACCCTCTGCAATATGCCGACTCCAACCTGGCCCCCTTTCCAGGACACCCAAGACCACCAGAAACCTATCTGGTCACTAATAGCCCCTCCACCTCAAATAGGATAGATTCACAGCAGGGTATATCCTTGATTGCACAGACAGGGATGACAACTTTGCCCTTTGACACTTCCACTGGGAATGATTCCC
>JAODAL010060953.1:0-20599 GCA_025379985.1 Phyllomedusa bahiana | reverse complement strand
CTTCATTGATTAAAAAGCCAGAAAAGCTGAACAGTCTCTACAAAGGGAAACAAATCCCCCCAGACTTTACTGCTTCTCTCAGCACCACAATTCGCAGTGGTAGCCATGGTTCTTAGGTAGTTACCATGATACAGATTAGGGATATATAATATTCGGAATAAACTACTGTTATGTGTGTCCAAGTACAAATATGCACAATGGCTCGTTGGAAGTGCCCGCCGCCAACATGTGTTTCTTTTTCTGCAGAGCGTTATTAATACAATGTGTGGCTATGAGACGCAGAACCTCAAGAGTTGGGAGGCAGAGGAACGCATCTACATTGAGGGTTGTTTGGAGAAGATTGTCAGCTGGGGTCGAGGGAACCTTTTGTTCCTCGGATCCATCGCATTGGGACTAGTCTTCCTAGAGGTATGATGAGATCCAAAATTCTAAGAATTTTAACCACATAGGATAGGCTTACACCAGCTAAGTAATGCCAGAGTTGTCTTGTAGGTACTCACTCCCTCCGATTTCCAAATTTTAATAGATGTTCCGACCTCATATATTTATGGTAAATCCATAGGATGTCCCTAGAACCCCCTTCCTACTTGATAAAGAGAAGGACAGACACAGGGGCGTAGCTATAGGGGGTGCAGAGGCAGCAGTTGATACCGGGCCCTGGAGCTTTAGGGGGCCCAAAGGTCCCTCGACTGCATAGGAAGCTACCAGTATTATAAATGGTACATGGTAGGTGGGGGCCCTGTTATTGATTTTGCACTGGAGCCCCAGAGCTTTAAAGGGGTTGTCTCATCTCACTGTTTCATTCATGCATCCTGTCACTTCCTGGTCAAGCTGTCTGTAATTAGCATATGAGCTCCTTGTATTCAGCCTTCTGTTAATTAGATAAACATTCTCCTGCTCCCAGGTCCAGAGAATCCTGAGAGCTAAAGTAAACAGAAGTAATTAATGTCTTTTGTCTGAAAGATCAGATAACACACAAGCTCTCAGGCTGTGGCAGTTCTGTGCAAAGACCTGTGTGATGATGTCACTCCCTGCTATCAGATAACACACAAGCTCTCAGGCTGCCGGCAGTTCTGTGCTGAGACCTGTGTGATGACATCACTCCCTGCTATCGGATAACACACAAGCTCTCAGGCTGCCGGCAGTTCCGTGCCGCGACCTGTGTGATGACATCACTCCCTGCTATCGGATAACACACAAGCTCTCAGGCTGTGGCAGTACTGTGCTACGACCTGTGTGATGACGTCACTCCCGGCTATCAGATAACGCACAAGCTCTCAGGCTGCCTGCAGTTCTGTGCAACGACCTGTGTGATGACCTCACTCCCTGCTATCAAATAAGACACACAGCAGGAGAGAACAAACAAACAGGTCGGTCACTAGAGAAACCAGAGAGAACTCTGAAGGTGATAAAATCATTTGTAGCTCCTCAACAACGAAAAAAATGAACAAAGCAATATATTTGGAAAACGTCTTCATTTAGTGTTCCCTACATGTTGAAAGCTAATCTTTGTAGTGAGACAACCCCTTTAAGTTACGCCTCTATGCATTAACATATAACATGGAAAAATCTTTTCACAGAGTGTAATTATCTTATAAATTTATGGTGCATGCACATGGTGTACTGTAAATGTCTGATGTAAGTACCACCTCTAAAACCTGCTCCTATCTCCCTCGACCTCCATCCTGCTTGGTGCCATGACCACTAAAAATGGAGAGGTGGACATGCTTGCATAAACCTGTGAGATAGGAAAACCCCTTCAAGGGTAATCCCATATGATCTAGATCTGCATATCACTTGACCCCCCCTCCCCCCCATGACCACTATGAATGGCGAGGTGGACATGCATGTAAAATACTGGTCATCTAGGTGACAGGCTCTAGGTGTAGCTGGAAAGGACCAATTTTTCTCATTAGGGTCAGGCACCATGTAGGTGTGTGGAGACTTATACACCAGTAGTTGCTTCACTGAGCTTTTTTGAATATGTTTAAGTTTCAGTGGAGCAACTAATGGTGTATAACGCCTCAAACCTTGCCAACCAGTACCCACTCTGCATTGATGAGGGGCACATATCCCCAAACAGTTGTCTGCAGATGGATATCTGGTTGGCTCTAATCCCATTCACATAGTAAGGCTCAGTGAGTCGGATGTAACTTAAGGAACACTGCATCCAATAGGTTGTGCTGCAGAGTCCTAGATAATTTCCCATGAGCCTTATTGTATATATGTAAATTTCAGTGTAGCAACTAATGTTGTATAAGCCTCCAGACACCTACATGGTGCCTTTCCCTAATGAGGAACATTGCCCCTTTTGAGCTATCCCTAGAGCCTCTCACCTAGCCAACCAGTATCTACTATGCTTTGATAAAGGGCAAACACCTCAAAACAGCTGTCTGCAGATGAATATAAATTTTTTCTTTACTCCCAGCCACATTGCATGACAGCAAATTAAACAAGCCCACCCACGGCTAAGCGAACAAGCTGCAATCTTATTCATTGGCTACACTAGGTACACCCACAAGCATAGGGGCCCCAGGTAGTGAATGTATGTCCTGGGAATCCAGATCATATGCCCTGGATCCCCAGCTTATCAAACTGTTTGTATGTCCTTAGGACATGCAAACAGTTAAAAACCAGGATGGAGCAGGGAGCCATTGATGTCCTGTCTTGTAGGCCACCAGTGGAGTTGATTCTTGGGGCCACCAGTGGAGTTGATTCTTGGGACACCAGTAGAGACGATTCTTGGGGCCACCAGTGGAGTTGATTCTTGGGGCCCACCAGTGGAGTTGATCCTTGGAGCCACCAGTGGAGATGATCCTTGGAGCCACCAGTGGAGATGATTCCTGGGCCCACCAATGGATATGATTCTTGGTGCACACCGCCGGAGCTGATTTTTGGGGCCTCTCAAAACACAAATAACCTATTATTTATAAGCAATAGTATGCACCTTTTTTTGTTCAGTCGAAATGCGAGTCTTCCATAGTTCACATGTTAAACATCTACGGCAAATTGACCAAACTTTCTTAAAATACTTTCTCCTTTTAATCATTAACGATACAAAAAACAGACAACAGCCTTTGTAGACATAGGAAAAGGTGCAATACTTATCGCGCTTAGGCGTAGTCCATATTCTCAATGGTATTAGATATGAGGATAGCTGGAGGGCAAGAGCCGTCCGCACACCCGTGCGACGTTTCGAAGAATGAACTTCTTTATCAAGCATGCCGTTCATTCTTCGAAACGTCGCACGGGTGTGCGGACGGCTCTTGCCCTCCAGCTATCCTCATATCTAATACCATTGAGAATATGGACTACGCCTAAGCGCGATAAGTATTGCACCTTTTCCTATGTCTACAAAGGCTGTTTTTTTTTTTTTTTATCGTTAATGATTAAAAGGAGAAAGCATTTTAAGAAAGTTTGGTCAATTTGCCGTAGCTGATTTTTGGGGCCACCAGTGGAGATGATTCTTGGGGCCACCAGTGGAGTTGATTCTTGGGATCCACCAGTGGAGATGATTCTTGGGGCCACCCAGTGGGTTGAATTCTTGGGGCCCACCAGTGGGATGAATTCTGGGGCCCACCAGTGGAGTTGATTCTTGGTGCCCACCACTGGAGCTGATTTTTGGGACCACCAGTGGAGATGATTCTTGGGGCCCACCAGTGAAGTTGATTCTTGGTGTTCACCACTGGAGTTGATTCTTGGTGTTCACCACTGGAGTTGATTCTTGGGGTCCATCAGTGGAGTTGATTTTTGGGCCCCACTACTGGAGCAGATTTTTGGGGCCCACCAGTGGAGTTGATTCTGGGGACACACTCTACAGCTCTTGTACCTAACCCTCACTTTTTGTCTCTTTCTCTTTCATTTTTCTGCCTCTCCCAAAGATATATAAGCAGTTTGAAAGAAGCTTCAGGCCGGCGTCAGAGTCTGGTTAGAGGTTTGGCCTCATTTGGTGTCATGTTTAGGCGTGGGGAGAGGCATGACCTGCTGAGACGCCATTATTTGGGCCGGGCCCACTACACTGTTGTGCCTGTGGCCTATAGTTTGTTTAAGACGGCCCTGATGCTACAGCGCCACCCATTACAGGCATATAGCAGAGCACCTAATACAAATGTTTCCTTTCTGTATTATGTGTGTTGTATTTTATTTTCTGTGCATTTATCCTTTTCAGATTATTGTGCTCTGTTTGGCTTTCGTCCTGATGTATCAAATAAATTTCATCATGAAAAGAAGGAAAAGCACCGCCGTGGTGAGAACGAGACCGGACGCAGAAGAAGACATGGCTCATCAAATGCAGCCGATGAAAACTGAAGACTATGACTATATTCAGACGCACTAAACCTCTGCAGCTCGCACTTTAAAAAAACCAAGACATGTGAGGATATCGCTATTACAAGGGTTCATAACCCATCATCTCGAATAATCTTATGTTGAGGTACATTTATGGGTACCCGCTGGCCCCTTAACTATGTATTATGGAAATGGGTTGTCTAATTTAAATGGGTTATACCATGAAAAACATTATATAATGGTTGTAGGTCCCACTGCTTGGACCCCCATGGCCACTACAATGGGGGTCATGAGTCCCCATTCCTGCTCATTGCAATCAAGTCTGAACAGAGTGGTGGACGCACATGTGCAGCGCCGCTCAATTTAATTCTATGCGGCCAATAAGTACAGGTGGGTCCACCACTCCATCCAGACCTCCTGAGGAGCTAGTGGGGACCACCAGTCATCACCTATATTTTTCATGGGTTAACCCTTTAAAGCACATATGTGCAGGGATGGACAAGGTTGAGATGCAGAAGGATCGGATCTCCAGTTCCCCCAGAAGATGCAGCCAGTGCTTGGCAGAGGTGGCCGTGCCAGCACAGGGAGCAGGCGCCATCTTGGATTTGGAGCTTCAGCACACACTTCTACACCGCTCTGTTCAGGAGCCCACAGGCGGTGGCACAGCTCCTACAGCCCTACCCAGGCACCCTAACCACCCTCCAAGGCAGGAAGCTTTGTGCTAAAGAGGTGGAAGAGGCTGGATATTATACAACCTTGGAGGACACCTTGGCCTTTAACTGACCACGTCACACATCATGGCCTTTGGAGGGCAACAATAATGCTCATGGTGCCCGTGGTGAAAATCAGTTTCACACCCCTGCCTAAGGGTCAGTCCATACGGCAGGGTTTCTGGTCGGAAAACCGTCTGAAAACCAATCAGCAACCGTCCCCATAGACTTTAATAGAAAATCTGTTCAGCAGTCACCGCTGGATGGATTTTCTGCTGGACGCTTTTTTTTACACGAAAAAGTTTAAACATGCACAATCTTCAACCTGGTTTTCAGGCAGAAAATGTGCATTTGAATGGTTGAGGGGGATCATTAATCTGCAAACCGTGGACAGAACCGTTCCCCAGAACCATGCAAAAGACAGAATACCAGCCGGATTCTTAAAGGGGTTTTCTCACTACAAATATCATATCTCTAATGATGGGGACAGTAAAAATAAGCACTTTTGTAATTGGTTTGCATTACCTAAGTCACTTAATATAGCAGATCTGAGCTAATCTGTGCATTTATAGCTGTTTCTGCAGCGGTGGATAGGACACATTCCTTTTTTCTGTGATTGGCTGACTGATATGTCATTCAGCCTGTTGGGACATTTCCCCGGATAGGAAATGCCCCCTGTGCTGTGATTGGCTGCCTGCACACTCTGTGTTTACTCCCCTCTGAGCTGTGAGAAATGAGCTGCCTGAGATGATTGTGTCTGTATAATGAAGGCTGTCTCAGCTCCTCTCTATGTGTTCTCCAGTGACAGTTCTATAGGATAAAGTATCTGGGCAATTACTGAGTATCTAACTGCTAGATTCACTCTCCCACATATAACACAGCCTTATACAATGTTCTCCCCTCATATAACAGCCTTATATAGTCTGCTCTACCTCCTGCCTGATAACAGAGGACGAAGGAGGGGGCCAGAGAGCATTTCTCACACTTGCTTCATCAGTTCAGGCTGTGTGTATAACTGTTTACACCAATGCAGAGGTACTGGTTACAATGAGCTTGTGCAGCCTGGAGCGGAGAACTCTGCAGCCAGAAGCATAGCTGGAGGTCTGCAGAGCTGACCTCCTCCCCCTTTCCCTGCTAACACAGAATGATGATGTCACAAGTCTTCAGTGAGGGGAGACACATCTACTGGCAGGAGAGGCATGACTACTGAGAGAAGAGACTCGCCTCTGGATTTGAAACTGATAGAAATTGCTCAAGTCTACGAAAGCTTCAAACAATAAAACCCCTTAAAGACAGAAACTGATCTGTATTTTGTCACTGCCGTGTGGACGAACCCTGAAGGGCCAAAGTGAATTTATTAATAGGGGAGATTAAGCTCAGGGGCCCGACAGCTGCTGAATATTTATTATGTGTCTATGGTAGCTGTATTTTTGGATGGAGAGAAGGTCAACTGTAGTAAGCTATTGAAGGTCGTTATGATGACAACTCTCTTCTCTCTAATAAACAGAATTTGGCAGGGAAATATTGAAGGTGTGTGGGCACCACTGATCCTAAATAGGTTGTCTCATGAAGACTGTAATTTGTGTTACTGTAAAGTTTGCACCCAGCGGTCAGCTGATTGTTGCAAGTCTGGATCCTGTAATCAGTTGTTATGTTAGAGGGGTGTTTCTCACCATGCTGTTTCATAGTGACTGCTTTTCACAGCCAACTTCGGGCTCTAACTTCTTGTTCAGACTGTGGGGGTTTACATCTTCAGGCTCCTCTTCATGTCAGGCTTGGGCGGTTCTACACTTCAGGATCCCACTCCTGTTCAGGCTGTGGTGGTTCTACACTCAGGTCTAATTCCTGTTCAGGCTTGGGAGGTGCTACGCTTCAGATCCCATTTCTGTTCAGACTGTGGCGTTTACGCTTCAGGCTCCACTTCTGTTCAGGTGTGGGTTTTCTAAAGTTTTAGGCTCCCTTCCTGTTCAAGTTGGGGCAGTTTACAGTTCAGGCTCCATTCCTGTTCAGGCTGTGGGCGGTTCTAACTTCAGGTCCCTACTTCCTTTTCCCAGCTGTGGTTTGGTTTTACAGCTTCAGGCTCCCACTTCCTGTTCAGGTGTGGGTGGTTCTACAGCTTCAGGCTCCACCCTGTTCAGCTGTGGGTGGTTCTAAGCTTCAGGTCCTACTTCCTGTTAGGCTGTGGGTGGTTTTACAGCTTCAGGTCCCACTTTTGTTCAAGCTTTGTGTGGTTCTTAGCTTCAGCTCCACTTCTTTCAGGTTATGCGTTCTACTACACGACTGACATTTCAGCTCTGCTATTCCTAGCTGAGCTTGTTTGAGAAACATTGATGATGGAGTAGGGCAAAAGACTACAGAGCCCTTAAGGCTTAAAGTTTGTCAGTAAACAAACTCCTGTGCTGCTGATAAGACACTGCAGGGAGTAACGTCACTATCCTGGCCACTGCTAGAGCAGAAAGAGATTGTCGGAACCTAGAAAAACTTGTGTACAAACAGAGGAATAAACGCTCTAACCTAAAAGAAGCAAAATCAAACAGCAATTATTTGGTAATAGTTTTTATTTACCTCTGTCTACACGTTTAAAGCTAATCAGTGTGGTGAGAGTGCCCCTTTAAGGATGAATTCTACTGTGGCAGCTCCTGCAATAGAAACGAGTGGGTGACCATCCTAACAACCAGTTATCAGCTTTGGATACATGTGTGTGTGTGGGGGGGGGGGGGAATCTGAGCAAGGGGCGACTCTCTGTGATATTAATATGTCCTAATGGAACATTTTTGGGAATTAATATATAAATGTTATGTTTTCTGTGATTATTATACAAGTATTTGTATTCTGTGAATTATACCTCCTGACAAAGCCTATGTGAAACGGGTTCTGGGGCGCGAACAGTCCCCTACATTTGGGTTATATTGATTTATTTGTGTAAACCTTTTATACTTATGTTTGCATTTATTTTGTGCTGCTGCTTTTACTGATTATTGCCTTAGTTTCTATATTTTCTACGAATCATTAAATGTGAATATTTTTTTTCTAGTTTAGTCATTGGTGTTATGTATACGTATAATAGATACTATTTTAATGTTCCCCATTGAATCAATTTCAGTATTAAATTATTTTACCCCACTCACACGTGTCTCTCCTACTAAATCCTTATGAACCACATCCCTTATGGTGAGTGGCAACCACCATAACACCCTGAAAACTGCCCATTAGAAGCACCTGGAGGATCTACTGTGTGTTAAAGGGGTTCTCTCACCATACAGTTTCACAGAGCCACAGGCAGCTTTAGACTCCCTGGTCTGGCTGTGGGTGGGTCTATAGCAGTGATTGGCATATCAGCTCTGCTATTCCTAGATATTCCTGTTACAGTGCGTTACTGCAGGAGGTTTATAATCTGTAGTGCACAAAGCTACAAAGCTCTATGGGTTAAAACTTGTCTTTAACTTAAGTAAACAAGCTTCTGTGCTAGAGATAAGATTCAGCAAGGAGTGACTCACCATGGTCGGAGGCAACTTGTGGAGGAAACAGATAAGAGACAGAGGAGAGAGAGCAGGGAGAGGTGGTCAGTAACCTAGAGAAACTTGTGTACACTAGCAGTAGATAAAATCTCCTGAACAAAGCAAAATCAGAACAGCAATGTATCTGGTAATAATCTTAATTTACCTTTCCCTACATGTCAAAAGCTATAATTATTGTGGTGAGAAAACCCCTTTAAAGGGGTTTTACCACAAAGTATCATGTCATGAGAAGCTGATATAGCTATGGAAGATTGCTATTTGTGGGTCCTGGTGTTTGATTTTTTACTGCTTCCACCCTGTGTTGTTGTCACATCCAATCACATCTGCACCTGTGACATCATCACCTGTGACATCATTACTTGTGACATCACAATCTATTCCGAAGCCTATTGCTGCATCATCATATCTCAGGGACCTGACTAACCGATGCCCCTGACCTCTCCATCATGCTCTCGCTATGACATCATCTGCCTTATTGACATTGCCCAATGTGACGTTATTATCCCTAAGACATCAATACAATTTTGAATTAGTGTCATGTAGGGGAGCACAAGCCAGTTTTGAGGGGGGATTGTTTTAGCTGTTAATAACTTTAGTCTTGTAAATTTTAGGACACCTTGAAATACTAGGTCTCTGCAGGTCCAGGCAAATCTATGATAAAATTAATGTTTTTGTTGTATTATTGCTACATTTTATATGATACATTGTTGAACTCAAACTAAAATCTACAAAAAAAAAAAAAAAAAAGATTTTCGGGGCATTCTCTGGGCCACTCATCCATATGAAAGGTGCTCTCACCCAATCT
Organism: Phyllomedusa bahiana; assembly: GCA_025379985.1. Taxonomy (NCBI): domain Eukaryota; kingdom Metazoa; phylum Chordata; class Amphibia; order Anura; family Hylidae; genus Phyllomedusa; species Phyllomedusa bahiana. The sequence continues at coordinate 11,279 of JAODAL010060953.1, read as the reverse complement.
GGGTATGAATCCATCCATGCAGATTACATACACCCATACATGCTGATTGTTTCCCCTGCAGCAGATGGGATCTTCCAGCAACACAATGTGACATGTCACACGGGTAGAAATGGCCGACATTGGTTGGAAGAGCAGAACCAAGACATCAAAGTACTACCCTGGCCCCTAATTGAGCATGTCTGGGAGCCCCTGGATGGTGGTGTTGGCTCTATGGACCCCCCAGCAGCTGTGGGGCCCCGGGATGGTGGTGTTGGCTCTATGGAACCTCCAGCAGCTGTGGGACCCCTTTGGATGGTGGTGTTGGCTCTATGGACCCCCAGCAGCTGTGGGGCCCTGGATGGTGGTGTTGGCTCTATGGACCCTCAGCAGCTTGTGGGCCCTAAATGGTGGTGTTGGCTCTATGGCCCCTCCAGCAGCTGTGTGGGCACTGGATGGTGGTGTTGGCTCTATGGATACTCCAGCAGCTGTGGGGCCCCTGGATGGTGGTGTTGGCTCTATGGACCCTCCAGCAGCTGTGGGGCCCCTAAATGGTGGTGTTGGCTCTATGGCTCCTCCAGCAGCTGTGGTGCCCCTGGATGGTGGTGTTGGCTCTATGGACCCTCCAGTAGCTGTGGGAGCCCCTGGATGGTGGTGTTGGCTCTATCGAACCTACAGCAGCTGTGGGCCCCTGGATGGTGGTGTTGGATCATGGACCCTCCAGCAGCTGTGAGGCCCTGGATGGTGGTGTTGGCTCTATTGTCCCTCCAGCAGCTGTGCCCCCCCCCCCCGGGATGGTGGGTTTGGCACTATGGACCCTACCGCAGCAGTGGGGCCTCGGGAGGGTGGTGTTGGCTCTATGGATACTCAGCAGCTGTGGAGCCCCTGGATGGTGGGTTGGCTCTATGGACCCTCCGCAGCTGTGGGGGCCCCAATGGTGGTGTTGGCTTATGGCTCCTCAGAGCAGTGGAGCCCTGGATGGTGGTTTTTGGCTCTATGGACCTTCCAGTAGCTGTGGGAGCCCTGGATGGTTGGTGTTGGTCTATATGGATCCTACAGCAGCTGTGGGGCCCCTGGATGGTGGTGTTGGATCTATGGACCCTCCAGCAGCTGTGTCCTCCTGGATGGTGGTGTAGGCTCTATGGACCCTTTCCCGCAGTGTGGTGCCCCTTGATGGTGGTGTTGGCTCTATGGCTTCTCCAGCAGCTGTGGGGCCCTGGATGGTGGTGTTGGCTCTATGGACACTCCAGCAGCTGTGGGGCCTCTGGATGGTGGTGTTGGCTCTATGGACCCTCCAGCAGCTGTGGGGCCCCTGGATGGTGGTGTTGGCTCTATGGACCCTCCAGCAGCTGTGGGGCCCCTGGATGGTGGTGTTGGCTCTATGGACCCTCCAGCAGCTGTGGGGCCCCTGGATGGTGGTGTTGGCTCTATGGACCCTCCAGCAGCTGTGAAGCCCCTGGATGGTGGTGTTGGCTCTATGGACCCTCCAGCAGCTGTGGGGCCCCTGGTTGGTGGTGTTGTCTCTATGGACCCTCCAGCAGCTGTGGAGCCCCTGGATGGTGGTGTTGGCTCTATGGACCCTCCAGTAGCTGTGGGAGCCCCAGAATGGTGGTGCTGTTGGCTCTATGGACCCTCCAGCAGCTGTGGAGCCCCTGGATGGTGGTGTTGGATCTATGGACCCTCCAGCAGCTGTGTCCTCCCTGGATGGTGGTGATGGCTCTATGGACCCTCCAGCAGCTGTGGAACCCCTGGATGGTGGTGTTGGCTCTATGGACCCTCCAGCAGCTGTGGGGCCCCTGGATGGTGTGTTGGCTCTGTGGACCCTCCCGCAGCTGTGGGCCGGATGGTGGTGTTGGTTATGCTCCTCAGAGCGTGGCCTGATGGGGTGTTGGATCTATGGACCGTCCAGCAGCTGTGTCCTCCCTGGATGGTGGTGTAGGCTCTATGGACCCTCCAGCAGCTGTGAGGCCCCTGGATGGTAGTGTTGGCTCTATGGACCCTCCAGCAGCTGTGGGGCCCCTAAATGGTGGTGTTGGCTCTATGGCCCCTCCAGCAGCTGTGGGGCTCCTGGATGGTGTTGGATCAAGGGACCCTCCAGCAGCTGTGGGGCCCGTGGGGGGGGGTGTTGGCTCTATGGACCCTCCAGCAGCTGTGGGAGCCCCTGAATGGTGGTGTTGGCTCTATGGCTCCTCCAGCAGCTGTGGGGCCCCTGGATGGTCGTGTTGGCTCTATGGACCCTCTAGCAGCTGTGGGATGCAGTCAACTCCAGGTACCTGGGAAAATCTACAAAGACCTTATTGAGTCACTCCCTGCCCATCTAGCTGCTGCACTCGCCGGTCACTGGATATTAGCGGCTGGTCATAATACTGTGACTCCACTATGTATAAGAACCTCAGAGCACTATATGTTTCCTAGACGTTTAGCGTTAGTTACATACTGTAAGTCTATAGAACCATTTTGTCCGTTTCGGGTTGAGTGACAGCTGTATTCAGTGTCCGGGGGACCAGAGTATAACTGGTCTGACCTGCCCTATACAATACCTGGGAGCGTTAGGCTATATGTGCACAAATACCTTGTCAGCAGAAAACAGAAGAAGGTTTCCCGTCTCCCTTTAGACTCATTTGCAACGTCCCCGCGAGAAAACATTAGTTGTTATAGAGATCTTGTCTGACACATCGCGTGCCTCTCACTCACCTCCATACAATACAGGCTGCTCCAACTGCGGCGCCTCCAACTGTATTACTCTGAGAAAAAGTCACTTTCTGTAAGTTTTCTTCTGTTATTAGTTCAGAGCTGTAATTTTCTATGGAAAACCATGGACCCATCAAGGACATAGGAAGAAGATCTTCTGCTTGGATCCCTCAGGCCTGGGAATAGCGTTATACATTGTCCTCCGACACCAGGTGAAGAAATCCTTAAGGTAACTCAATAGCGGTCTCACGTTACATCCCTGATGAATGTATTATATATTAAGATGGGAGTGAAGGACAAGTGCATGATCAAAGGGATGTTCCCACCATAGACTTTCATGGCATATCAATAGAATTTGCCATCAAAGTCTGATAGGTGCAGGTCCCACCTCTTAGGCCAACATCTATCTCAGGAACAGGCCCCCGAAAGTGTTGGCTCAGAATAAAGATCCGGTTACACTTGTGCATAACTCTCCATTCTGTTCTATGGGAGTTCTGAGTATAGAACACAGCGCTCCCTATACTGGGAACTCCCACAGAACAGAATGGAGAACACAGAGCTCCCCTGTACTGGGAACTCCCATAGAACAGAATGGAGAACACAGCGCTCCCCTGTACTGGAAACTCCCATAGAACAAAATGGAGAACACAGAGCTCCCCTGTACTGTGAACTCCCATAGTACTGAATGGAGAACACAGTGGTCCCCTGTACTGGGAACTCCCATAGAACAGAATAGAGAACACAGTGCTCCCCAGTACTGGGAACTCCCATAGAACAGAATGGAGAACACAGTGCTCCCCTATGCTGGGAACTCCCATAGAACAGAATGGAGAACACAGCTATCCCCTGTACTGGGAACTCTCATAGAACAGAATGAAGAGAACACAGCGATCTCCTGTACTGGGAACTCCCATAGAACAGAATGTAGAACACAGCGCTCCCCTGTAGTGGGAACTCCCATAGAACAGAATGGAGAACACAGTGGTCCCCTGTACTGGGAACTCCCATAGAACAGAATAGAGAACACAGCGCTCCCCAGTACTGGGAAATCCCATAGAACAGAATGGAGAACACAGTGCTCCCCTATGCTGGGAACTCCCATAGAACAGAATGGAGAACACAGCTATCCCCTGTACTGGGAACTCTCATAGAACAGAATGAAGAGAATACAGCGATCTCCTGTACTGGGAACTCCCATAGAACAGAGTGGAGAGAACACAGCACTCCCTGTACTGGGAACTCCCATAGAACAGAATGGAGAGAACATAGCGCTCCCCTGTACTGGGAACTGCCATAGAACAGAATGGAGAGAACACAGCGCTCCCCTGTAGTGGGAACTCCCATAGAACATAATGGAGAACACAGTGGTCCCCTGTACTGGGAGCTCCCATAGAACAGAATGGAGAACACAGCGCTCCCCAGTACTGGGAACTCCCAAAGAACAGAATGGAGAACACAGTGCTCCTCTATACTGGGAACTCCCATAGAACAGAATGGAGAACACAGCTATCCACTGTACTGGGAACTCTCATAGAACAGAATGGAGAGAACATAGCGCTCCCCTGTACTGGGAACTGCCATTGATCAGATTGGAGAGAACACAGCGCTCCCCTGTAGTGGGAACTCCCATAGAACAGAATGGAGAGAACACAGCGATCTCCTGAACTGGGAACTGCCATAGAACAGAATGGAGAGAACACAGCGCTCCCCTGTAGTGGGAACTCCCATAGAACAGAATGGAGAACACAGTAGTCCCCTGTACTGGGAACTCCCATAGAACAGAATAGAGAACACAGCGCTCCACTCTACTGGGAACTCCCATAGAACAGAATGGAGAACACAGTGCTCCCCTTTACTGGGATCTCCCATAGAACAGAATGGAGAACACAACTATCCCCTGTACTGGGAACTCTCATAGAACAGAATGGAGAGAACACAGCGATCTCCTGTACTGGGAACTACCATAGAACAGAATGGAGAGAACACAGCGCTCCCCTGTACTGGGAACTGCCATAGAACAGAATAGAGAACACAGCGCTCCATTTACTGGAAACATCCCATAGAACAGAATAGAGAACACAGAGCTCCCCTGTACAGGGAACTCCCATAGATCAGAATGGAGAGAACACAGCGCTCCCCTGTGCTGGAAACTGCCATAGAACAGAATGGAGAACACAGCGCTCCCCTGTATTGGGAACTCCCATAGAACAGAATAGAGAACACAGTGCTCCCCTGTATTGGGAACTCCCATAGAACAGAATGGTGAACACAGCGCTCCCCTATACTGGGAACTCCCATAGAACAGAATGGAGAACACAGCGCTCCCCTGTACTGGAAACCTCATAGAACAGAATGGAGAACACAGGGCCTCCCTGTACTGGGTAAACCCATAGACGAGAATGGAGAACACAGCGCTTCCCTGTACTGGGAACTCCCATAGAACAGAATGAAGAACACAGTGCTCCCCTGTACTGGGAACTCCCATAGAACAGAATGGAGATCACATGTTCTGTAAATATGAGTGACAACACCTGTGGGTGCTATTACCCAGCTTTATCTACGTGTTCTGTTGTTCAGTCCTAAGGCTGTTTTTTGAACCCCATACTGATGTTCATTTAAAGGGTTTTTACATAGAAGGCATTTCATGCGTGGTTTGTTCTGCTTCATTATGAGTTAATTTTTTATATTAGCACAGTGGGAGGTGGTAGTGTGGTTGGAAAAAAAAACCTTTAATTACAGTTGACAGTTGATTAAAAATATGGTGATGCGCCCCATTGTGGCCGCTGACCCTCTCTCCCTGCAACGTGATGACATCAGCGATCCTTACAACAAGGGGAAAGTCCTATTATTGGGTGCTGCAAAGCAAATTTAAAAAATGCACAAAAAGATTTGTCTATTTATTTTTGCTAAAAATAAATGCTAAAGCTATGTGCTCACAACAAATGTCAGAATACTCATCAAATCCAGCCAAATGCAGCCAAACTGATTGGCGTTCCATAATACAGATGGACGATGACCCAGAACATAAAGCTAAAGCAACCAAGGAGTTTATTAAAGCAAAGAAGTGGAATATTCTGGAATGGCCAAGTCAGTCCCCTGATCTCAGCCCAATAGAGCAGCATTTCACTGGTTACAGACTAAACTTCAGAAAGAAAAGCCACAAACAAACAACTGAAAACTGCTGCAGTAAAGGCCGAGCATCAACAAGAAGGAAACAGCATCTGGTGATGTCCATGAGGTCAGGGCTTCAGGCCGTCATTGCCAACAAGGAGGAAACCCAGCGTCTGGTGATGTCCATGAGGTCAGGGCTTCAGGTCGTCATTGCCAACAAGGAGGAAACCCAGCATCTGGTGATGTCCATGAGGTCAGGGCTTCAGGTCGTCATTGCCAACAAGCAGGAAACCTAGGTCTGGTGATGTCCATGAGGTCAGGGCTTCAGGCCGTCATTGCCAACAAGGAGGAAACCAGCGTCTGGTGATGTCCATGAGGTCAGGGCTTCAGGCCGTCATTGCCAACAAGGAGAAAACCCAGCGTCTGGTGATGTCCATGAGGTCAGGGCTTCAGGCCATCATTGCCAACAAGGAGGAAACCCAGCGTCTGGTGATGTCCATGAGGTCAGGGCTTCAGGCCGTCATTGCCAACAAGGAGGAAACCCAGCGTCTGGTGATGTCCATGAGGTCAGGGCTTCAGGCCGTCATTGCCAAACAAGGAGGAAACCCAGCGTCTAGTGATGTCCATGAGGTCAAGGCTTCAGGCCGTCATTTCCAACAAGGAGGAAACCCAGCGTCTGGTGATGTCCATGAGGTCAGGGCTTCAGGCCGTCATTGCCAACAAGGAGGAAACCCAGCGTCTGCTGATGTCCTGAGGTCAGTGCTTCAGGCCGTCATTGCCAACAAGGAGGAAACCCAGCGTCTGGTGATGTCCATGAGGTCAGGGCTTCAGGCCGTCATTGCCAACAAGGAGGAAACCCAGCGTCTGGTGATGTCCATGAGGTCTGGGCTTCAGGCCGCGACCGAGCATCAACAAGGAGGAAACCCAGCGTCTGGTGATGTCCATGAGCTCAAGGCTTCAGGCCGAGCATCAACAAGGAGGAAACCCAGCGTCTGGTGATGTCCATGAGGTCAGGGCTTCAGGCCGTCATTGCCAACAAGGAGAAAACCCAGCGTCTGGTGATGTCCATGAGGTCAGGGCTTCAGGCGTCATTGCCAACAAGGAGGTAACCCCGCGACTGGTGAAGTCCGTGAGGTCAGGGCTTCAGGCAGTCATTGACAACAAGGAGGAAACCCAGCGTCTGGTGATGTTCATGAGGTCAGGGCTTCAGGCCGTCATTGCCAACAAGGAGGAAACCCAGCGTCTGGTGATGTCCATGAGGTCAGGGCTTCAGGCCGTCATTGCCAACAAGGAGGAAACCCAGCGTCTGGTGATGTCCATGAGGTCAGGGCTTCAGGCCGTCATTGCCAACAAGGAGGAAACCCAGCGTCTGGTGATGTCCATGAGGTCAGGGCTTCAGGCCGTCATTGCCAACAAGGAGGAAACCCAGCGTCTGGTGATGTCCATGAGGTCGAGGCTTCAGGCCGTCATTGCCAACAAGGAGGAAACCCAGCGTCTGGTGATGTCCATGAGGTCAGGGCTTCAGGCTGTCATTGCCAACAAGGAGGAAACCCAGCGTCTGGTGATGTCCATGAGGTCAGGGCTTCAGGCCGTCATTGCCAACAAGGAGGAAACCCAGCGTCTGGGGATGTCCATGAGGTCAGGGCTTCAGGCCGTCATTGCCAACAAGGAGGAAACCCAGTGTCTGGTGATGTCTATGAGGTCAAGGCTTCAGGCCCTCATTGCCAACAAGGAGGAAACCCAGCGTCTGGTGATGTCCATGAGGTCAGGGCTTCAGGCCGTCATTGCCAACAAGGAGGAAACCCAGCGTCTGGTGATGTCCATGAGGTCAAGGCTTCAGGCCGTCATTGCCAACAAGGAGGAAACCCAGCGTCTGGTGATGTCCATGAGGTCAAGGCTTCAGGCTGTCATTGCAACAAGGAGGAAACCCAGCGTCTGGTGATGTTCATGAGGTCAGGGCTTCAGGCCGTCATTGCCAACAAGGAGGAAACACAGCGTCTGGGATGTTCCATGAGGTCAGGGTTCATGCCGTCATTGCCAACAAGGAGGAGACCCAGTGTCTGGTGATGTCCATGAGGTCAGGGCTTCAGGCCGTCATTGCCAACATGGAGGAATCCTAACGTCTGGTGATGGCCATGAGGTCAGGGCTTCAGGCTGTCATTGTCAACAAGGAGGAAACCCAGCGTCTGGTGATGTCCATGAGGTCAGGGCTTCAGGCCGTCATTGCCAACAAAGGGTTTTCAACCAAGGATTAGAAATTAACATTTTATTTCAATTTTTTTCATTTGTCCAATGACATTTGGTCCCTTTATAAATAGGGTGGCCATGTTAAAGGGGTTGTCTCACTGCATCAATTCATATGACCTCAGTCCTGTTAGTTTCATTTTTAATTCAGTGGTGTGTTTAATGGCTACTACTAGGCGGCAGTAGAAAACAGGTCTGTAGCTATAGCAACCAGCGCTGGCAGCCTATCAGGAAGGATCAAACAGGTCTGCAGCTATAGCGACCAGCGCTGGCAGCCTATCAGGAGGGATAGAATAGGTCTGTAGCTATAGCAACCAGTGCTGGCAGCCTATCAGGAGAGATAAAACAGGTCTGTAGCTATAGCGACCAGCGCTGGCAGCCTATCAGGAGAGATTCAACAGGTCTGTAGCTATAGCGACCAGCGCTGGCAGCCTATCAGGAGAGATTCAACAGGTCTGTAGCTATAGTGACCAGTGCTGGCCGCCTATCAGGAGAGAATGAACAGGTCTGTAGCTATAGCAACCAGCGCTGGCCGCCTATCAGGAGAGAATGAACAGGTCTGTAGCTATAGCAACCAGCGCTGGCCGCCTATCAGGAGAGATCAAACAGGTCTGTAGCTATAGCAACCAGTGCTGACAGCCTATCAGAAGAGAACAAACAGGTCTATAGCTATAGCGACCAGCACTGGCAGCCTATCAGGAGAGATCAAACAGGTCTGTAGCTATAGGAACAGGTGCTGGCAGCCTATCAGGAGAGATCAAACAGGTCTGTAGCAATAGCAACCAGTGCTGGCAGCCTATCAGGAGAGATCACACAGGTATGTAGCTATAGCGACCTGAGGAGCTGATACAGCCCATACAAGAGGGGATATCTAGGAATAGGTAGGACACTGTTAATGGACACATATTGCAAAGTGACTTGTTTTGCAAGATCTTTAACATAAAAAGCAGCGATCCCTGTAGTGAGACAACCCCTTTAAGAGCCAAAACTCCTTAACCATTCATCCAATTTTACTGTGGATCCCCTCAAAAGACAAATGTCCATCAAGTTCAACCACGGGTGGTGAAAGATGTGGATGAAGGGAGGGGCATAGGAAATTTTTAAGCTTAGTGTCCCTCCTACTGATGAAGACTTTGGAACCCATAAAACAAGAACCAATCTGCTCTAAAGGGAGATTTCATTCCTCCTCCAAAGCTACCATCAGACTGGATCCGGATGTTTTATTTGGCTACATAAGTATTAATATTATTTTAGTGGTAATAGTAATCTAAGCCTTTCCTGAAGCCTCACCTGTTCCTGCTGTGACCAGCTCCTCAGGCGGCTATTCCACAGATTTACAGTTCTCATGATGAAGAAAATTTTTCTTCTCTGGAGATTCAATCCTTTTTTCTCCAGATGGAGGGAACGCACCCTGAGGGGGTTTTACATGAAATAGCTTTTCCTCATACTTTTTGTAGAAAATATTTATAGACTTTTATAAATTCATGTCTCCCCAGAGCCATCTTGTTTACTTCTTTTAACCTCTCCTCATAACTAAGAAGCTCCATTCCCCTTATTAGTTTGTTTGCTCTTCTTTGCACTTTCTCTAAGATGCTCCATTCCACTTATTAGTTTGGTTGCTCGTCTTTGCACTTTCTCTAATATGCTCAATTCCGCTCATTAGTTTGGTTGCTCGTCTTTGCACTTTCTCTAAGATGCTCCAATCCACTTATTAGTTTGGTTGCTCGTCTTTGCACTTTCTCTAAGATGCTCCATTCCCCTAATTAGTTTGGTTGCTCGTCTTTACACTTTCTCTAAGATGCTCCATTCCCCTTATTAGTTTGGTTGCTCGTCTTTACACTTTCTCTAAGATGCTCCATCCCCCTCATTAGTTTGGTTGCTCTTTTTTGCACTTTCTCTAAGATGCTCCATTCCCCTTATTAGTTTGGTTGCTCGTCTTTGCACTTTCTCTAAGATGCTCCATTCCACTTATTAGTTTGGTTGCTCATCTTTCCACTTTATCTAAGATGCTCCATTTCCCTTATTAGTTTGGTTGCTCGTATTTGCACTTTCTCTAAGATGCTCCATTCCCCTTATTAGTTTGGTTGCTCGTCTCTGCACTTTCTCTAAGATGCTCCATTCCCCTTATTAGCTTGGTTACTCGTCTTTGCACTTTCTCTAAGATGCTCCATTCTCCTTATTAGTTTGGTTGCTCGTCTTTGCACTTTCTCTAAGATGCTCCATTCCACTTATTAGTTTGTTTGTTCATCTTTCCACTTTATCTAAGATGCTCCATTTCCCTTATTAATTTGGTTGCTCGTCTTTGAACTTTCTCTAAGATGCTCCATTCACCTTATTAGTTTGGTTGCTCATCTTTCCACTTTATCTAAGATGCACCATTTCCCTTACTAGTTTGGTTGCTTGTCTTTGCACTTTATCTAAGATGCTCCATTCCCCTTATTAGTTTGGTTGCTCGTCTCTGCACTTTTTCTAAGATGCAAATCATATAAACTGAAGCGGGTAAATCGTATAAAATTTTTCTTCTTTAATTTTTACCATTACAGCAATAAAGTGCTACATGCATTGTGCATATGGAAGCATCAAAAGCTGACATAAATATAGTGTGGTGACTTATCTCTTAGTTAAATGACTCTCCAGCCGCATGTTCCTTTCTCAGCATGCAATAGTGTAGAGGAAATTCGTCAGGCGGGCAGCAACACCTGAGCGTGCAACGTTTCAGGGACCCACCCCTTTCTCTAAGATGCTCCATTCCCCTTATTAGTTTGGTTGCTCGTCTTTGCACTCTCTCTAGCTCCATTACATCCTTTCTATAAACTGGAGCCCAGAAATGAACAGCATGTTCCAGATGAAGCGCACCAATGGTTTATACAACGGTAATATTATATACTTGTCCCACAAGTCCAGGCTTCTTATAATACACTGCAATATCCTGCCGGTATTATAAGCGGCTGATTGACACTGAATGCTGTTCTATAATCTATGATCTACTGTGATTTTTTGCAACTTGGTGACTTTTTTTGTTTGCATCAAGCAAAATAATGCTTCATATGAATGATTCCAGAGATAAATGATTGGGAACGTACCTTGTGGTTTTATAGAGCTGCCGTGTTCCAGTGACTTTCTATGTCATAACATTTCATTATATTCTCTGCAGAAAAATGGATTTAGGGAAACTAAAGGACATCCTCCAAGGAAAAGTTCAAGCTCTGCCCGCAGAGTCATCCAAGAGTGTCCGACTATTTATAAGCCCCTTTTTG
>JAODAL010060952.1:0-20600 GCA_025379985.1 Phyllomedusa bahiana | reverse complement strand
TGGGCATGAAATTTGGCCCCCAGACCTCGGTCCACACACCACAGCTCTGCAACTTATACTCAACTATGATGAGTTCATGATCTAAAGGCATACTTGCCAAATTTTTAAAAACTTGGAGCTACTTCTCCCGGCCACGAATCGTTCCTGCAGAATTTAACACACAAACATCTTAGAATTCTAAGACTGCACATGGGTGGATAGGTGGATGTGGTAGGCAGTGATAGGTGGAGGTGAGGGGGCTATGGGGTGGGAGGTGGAGATGGTGTTGAGTTTATGGGGTGATAGATAAATTTGAGGGGGCTATGGGGTGATAGGTGGGGGTTGTAGTTTGTGTTGGAACTAGGATGCATAGCACAATAGTGGAGAGTGGTGGAAGAAGGGGGTACAGAGCACAATATCCTTGGGGAGCCGAGGACCATCCCCCTGGAGATTATACTGCAGCTGTGGTCTGTATCTCCCAGAATCATATATTGTTTAGTGCTGTCATTTTTTTGGGATGTTTTTATTTTTATACAGGTTTCCCCTTTGAACTATGTCGGACCAGCATTGGATTAATTTCTTTAATAAAATGGTGAAAGAGATCTGTTGTTGGGGAATGTTTATTTAAATAAAGGTTTTTTTGTGCGTTTTGTGTCTGTTTGTTTTTTTTTCCCATTTAATTACATTGTTAGTAATGGAGCATTGCCCAAAGTTTTTTTTATATCCTTGGGCTTGGTGTCAGCCAGCGGTGTTTTTTTTAACCTCAAGGCTAAAAGTAACTCCCTCTCACTAATACCCCAGTACCCAACGCGCCAGAGGAACTGGGAAGAGCCGGGGGTTTCCATTGAAGCGGACTCACCATGGTGGTTTTTTTTTTGGTTGGGAAGGGACCGATATTCATGGTTCTTCCCATTCTTATAGTATCAAGCTGCAGCTGTCAGTTTTACCTTGGCTGCCTATGGAAAATGCTGGGAACCACACATATTTTTTATAATTATTTATTTATTGAGAATCCACAAATGGGCAAGTAATTTAAAATCATTAAGGAATCCCTTGCTTAGATTCTAAATAAAAATTTTTTTTTGGGTTAAAAAAATTAGTGAGGTTCCCCCCCTTTTCCCATAACCAACAACATAAAAAAGCTGCAAAATGTTTTTATGGGAAATGGGAAGGTTGGGTTAAAATCCCTTCCATCTTAAAAATACCAGCCTGCAGCCACTTCAAAAGTGGACCATCACAATAGAGGATAGTTCCCCAACCATCAAAGCCGGGATCTTTTCAAATATTTTCCAATTGCCTATTTTCCCCCCAAAATAAAATTTTAAATCTTGTGCCCCAGAGTTATGCCTCACAGGACAATAAGCCTCCACCTATCACCCTAGGCTGCTCATTAAGACCACAGTTTACAATGTGCAGGAGAACTATGCTGCCCTCTTCTGGTAGCAGCCTGAAAGACCAGGACTCACTTATGCAGAAGGTTTTGAGGCTCGGTTTACACACTGTATTTTTTTTAATGCACCAAAAATGCACACAGCATGAGACAGGAAGCAATTGAGAAATGCAACAACAATGCAATGTGGGAACGTAGGTCTTTATGACCCCCCGGCCGCCCAAAACGTAAAATGGGTGGGGGATATTCGAGCAACACCGGGGAACCCAAAAACCCCGGGAAAAACCAGTTTTTTAAAGGGAACCTGTCACAAGGTTATCCCACCTTGCTAGAGGGAAAAGCCAGTGTCAGACCTGCTGTTTCCAGCGCTGTTTCCCTTATTCTGTAAGATGACATGTCACTTCTCTCCCCTGGCGTATAATACAATCATATTGTACGCCCCGGGAGACGAGGCGCAATTCTATGAGAGCTATGAAGTACCGTAATTGCGGCGCGCATTTCGCCCGTATTAAAGCGCAAATACGTGGCTAAATGCGCGCCGCAATTACATTGTGGCTTTGCAATTGACTCTAATTTGCAACACAGATAAAATTGAGGTCAACTAAAAAAAAGCATGCGTTTCTTATTGGTTGCATTTCTATGCGTTAAAAGACAAAAAAACGCAATTTGTGAATGCACCCTTTTAAAGAAAAAAAAACGGCACTGGCACTTTTTTCTTTTCCCCTTTTCCTAAATAAAAAACTTCGGGCCCGGGGGCGTTGTAGGGTTCTAAAACTCCAGGGCTGTTTGTTTTTGCTAGTAGGGCTGGGTTTCACACGCATTTTTCACGCCAATCATAAAATGCGGCATTTATTTTTTACAAGAAAAAATGTATGTTCCTCTCACCAATTTTACGTGTATTCCACATAGATATTGTCCATCACCTCAGCAGTCACTGTACAATGAAAATTAGGTATATGTGTTGCCCAGTTGGATATAGGGCCCCTAGTATGTAGGTAGGTCTATATGTCCACCATTAGGATAAAGGTTTAAGGCCCCCCGGGAATAGATGGGATTATGTTCCCTTGGTATATAGGGCCCAGGCATGTAGTAGGGGTTTTTAGTCCCCCATTAGAAAAAGGGGGGCCCCCGCTGTAGAAGGTATATATGTCCCTCATTGCATACTGCCAATTCCCGATTTTGGGCGGGGGGGTTTCCCCCCTAATGGGGGTCCCTCCCGCCCCCCCTCCCCCCGCTCTTCCCCCAGAAGAGTCGGCGAACCTCCTGCCACCAGCGGGGGTTCTTTAAATGACTGGCGGGTGAGGCTGGCGCCCCTCACCAGACGGGGGGGGCCGCGGCCCCCCCGCCTCATTGCCCGGGATTCTACAAGTCAGTTAGAGCCCGCACGTTCTATGCAGCTGCCCGGACGGGAGGAGGCAGGAGGGGTTTCCCCTCCGCTTTCTCCCCTGTATGCAGGCCCCGGTTGAGCGCTGTACATACAATTCTGTCGCAGGGGGTTGTGGACGCACGGGTGTACTGACACCTCCCGACGTGAGTCTCCTCGGTCGGCAGCCTCTGCCGGCCAGGGATTTGGGGTGGACCACAGGGAAACCGGTGAGGAAATGGCTTTTATTATTTTATTTTTTTTTAGCTATAGGGGCACTACCTGGCTACAAAGGGGGCTCTACCCGGTACAAGGGGGACTATGGGTGTAAGGGGCTTCCTGGCACAAGGGGGGGGATTCGTGGCTGTAAGGGGGCCCATCTGGCCTGAAGGGGCACTACCCGGCTAGAAGGGCACTACCTGGCTAGAAGGGGGGCATCCTGGTACAAAGGGGGCATCTACTGGCCCCACAAAGGGGCATCTAACTGGCTGTGGGGATGTACAATGGGGCCCTGGCTACCAAAGGGGGGGGTGACTACCCATTTGGGCCCCCGACTACCTAATGGGGGCCCTAATTACTAAAGGGGGGCCCTGACTACCTAAAAAGGGGGGCCCGACTACCCAAAAGGGGGGCCCTGATTTCCTAATGGGGCCCTGGCTACCTAAAGGTGGGCTCTGACTACCTAATGGGGCCCTGACTACCAAAGGGGGGCCCTGACTATCTAAAGGTGGGCCCTGACTACCTAAAGGGGCCTGGCCCACCCAATGGTGCCCTGACACCTAAAGGGGGCCCGCTACCAAAGGGGGCCTGGCTACCTAAAGGGGGGCCCGGGCTCCCAAAAGGGGCCCGGGTCCCTAGGGGGGCCGTTTCCTAAAGGGGGGCCCCTTGACTCCCAAAGGGGGGCCCTGTTCCAAAAAGGGGGCCCTGCTCCCAAAGGGGGGGCCCGGGACTACAAAGGGGGGGGTGGCTACCTAAGGGGGGCCTGATCCCTAAAGGGGGGGGCCCCTTAAAAAAGGGGGCCATGACCCCCTAAAGGGGGGCCCCTGACAAACCTAAGGGCCCGACTACTCCTTTTTGGGGCCCTGTTTCTAAGGGGGGCCTGAAAACCCTAGGGGCCCTGTTCCTAAAGGGGGGCCCGGGGTTCCAAAAGGGGGCCCTGCTCCCAAAGGGGGGCCCTAAACCCCTAAGGGCCTGTTTCCTAAGGGGGCCCTGACTCCTAAAAAGGGGGCCCCTGACTACTTAAAGGGGGGGCCCTAAATGTCCCAGGGGGGCCCTTCTAATGGGGCCCCTGCAAAACTAAAGGGGGGCCCCTCTATACAAAACTAAAGGGGACCCCAGACTACTGCCCAATACTAAAGGAGACCCCTAATCCCCTGTATACTACCAAAAGGGGCCTTAACTGCCTGAACTACCTAAAAAGGACCCCTTTAAATGCCTGTTTAATCTAAAGGGGGCCCTAATGCCGTTTACACCAAAGGGGGGGCCCTAACTGCCTTTTTATACTTCAAGGGAAGCCCTAACTGCCTGTTTACTACCAAAGGGGGTCCCTAACTGCTTGCGCCTTTTAAAAGGGGCCCCAAATAGAGCTTCCCAAACGGGGGGGAAACCCCCAAATTAACGGGCCAAACAAATGGGACTACACCCTCCTACGCCTACCAATTGGGGTCCACAACCCTAACTGTGCCTTTCACTTCCAAAATGGGGCCTTTTATCAAAGGGGGGGCTTTCCCTACCCCCCCGGGCTAGGTCCCCCACCACCTACTGGGGGGGCCCCTTACCACTTATCCAGGGGGGGGTTTTACCTACCTAAAAGGGCCCCTATCTAGTTACCTGGGGCCTTCCATTTGCTCCTACAATAAAATTCGGGGGGCAACCCCCCAGTTGTGCATATCTCGGGTAGTTCCTCCCCCCCCTCCAAAAATCTGGATCTGTTATGGTTGTACCCCGCCCCCCCACCCCGGGAAGTTTTACAAAGTTGGGAATAAGATGCTGGAAAATTGGGGGATTTAAGATTTTGTTTTAATTTTGGGGATGGTGGGGGCCGGGAAAGTTTCTGGGGTTGAACGGGATGCGAAAAAAAGGGAAATAAGAACGACTCAAAAAGGAAGAGAAAAAAACCATCTCAAAGGGAGTCCCCGGGGGGAGTCCCTTTTCAGGGGTTATTTTACTTCTATCGGGTTTCAGTGCTTTTTCACTGTAATGTGATGTGCCCTGAGTGGTTTTTTGCCCCTTTATATGGGGTCTTTTATATGGCGGGTGTTGTAGGGTTTATACCTGAGCGGGGTGTCTGCCCTTTTTTCTATGTGGTCCTATATGGTGGTGTTGTAGGTTTTTTCTGAGCGGGGTGTCTGATCACTATGTGGTCTCTATATGGAGGTTTTGGGTTGGGAAATATATCGGGGCTGGGGTTGGCCTTCTTGGAAAAATCCCCAAAAAAGGGGGGGGAAAATTCGGAAATGAAAAACAAAGAGTGACTTTTAAACCCACTAATTTACTATTTTCCCCATAGGGCAAAATTTTAAACTCTATCAGTTCTTATCTATTAAACATTTTAAAAAAAGTAATTTTTTTTTAAATATTAACTTTTAAACCCCTCTAAAACCCACTTTTTTAAAAACCTAAACCCTTATCTAATTTTTTTAAACCCTTTTTTGTTTTCTGAAAGAGGGAATAATTTCCCTTTCTTTCTTTCAAGTCTGGTGGAAACCAAACCCCTTTTTTAAACAGGGGAGCCTTATATCTTTAGCAGGTTTTAGCTTCAGTAAGGGACCCCAAAACCCCAATACTTTCGCAGCCGCCCCCTAATCTCTTTAGACACAGAAGAAAAAAAAGGCCCCCCCTTTTTGCCCCCCCCCTTCTCCCGCAGGTGCACTTGAAAGACAGAGGTGAAGGATCACAATTTAAAACGTCATGCCTGACCCGCCGACTTGTTTCCCCAAAGCAAACCCTTTGGTTTTTCAAAGTTTAGGGGTTTCCGTTTCCCCTTTGTGGTCGGGCCCTCACTTCCTTTTATATAATGTTAGGAAAATTTCCCCTTTAAAGGGGCCCTTCCACCAATTAGCCATCAGGTTCCACATAAACCCCATTCCCCCCTTTCCCGGCGGGGTGCCACACTCAAACTATGCCCTGTTTAACCCCTGCCACCAGCTCTCTTTTGACCCAACCCAAACCTTCAGTCAAATTCCCCCATCTCCATAAGGGTTTTCGCCCCATTTTACCCATACTCCCCCGTCCCCAATGCATTTGCCCCAAAACAAACCCCCTCGCCTGACTTTGATGGGTTCCCATTCATTTTCTCATTTTTTGGCAACTGCGGGCCTTCCCTAAAATTGGATAACCCAGATTTGGTATCCATTACACGGCACACTCCCTTCTTTGCCCAATTCCCATAAGCCCCTTCTTTTCAATTTCTAATATGCCAAAAACCCATTGGGGAAATTTTTAAACTCCCTGTAAAATTTGGGGCCCAAATGTCTTTGTTTTTTTCCCCTTAAAGCTCTTCTCCTTATAGGGGAATATGCAATTTTTCCCAAAAAGAGATGCGGGCCCCCTTTAAAATAATTTTTCCCAACCCCCCTTTGGGTTTTTGTATTGTTCAAGACTAAAATTAAATAAACTCCTTCTTTTTTTCACATGTTATTTTCATCCCTCTTTTTTAATAATACGGTGGGCCCTCTTGGTCCCCCTCCCTCCCTCCCACAGTTTGACCTACAATTTCCCCCTTTGAAGGATTCTCCCCTACGGCTCACAGCTAGCATTAAATTTTCCCCACTTTCACAAGGGGAGCATGGGGTATCCTCAAATGCCACCGCCATCCAGCTGCCTCCCCCCCCCCCCCCCCCCCCCCCCCCGCAAAAGACCAGCCCCGAAACCCAGGAACAAAAAATTCTCTCCCATAAATGGGAATCATAAATAGTCCTTGGGCCAAAAGCAATTATAATGTCCCAGCTGGTTTTTTGGGGGCCCCTTTTTGAGGAAAACGGAAATTTTTACATGCCCCCATTGTGATTATGGGTGGCTTGAATGGCTAGCGGGTGAGCCGTAGGGGGAAAATTTTTTAATGGGGAACTTGTGAGGTCAAAAGGTTGGCAGGGAGGGGGGTTGGGCCATAGAGCCAACAGTTTTATTAAAGGGAGTATGATTTTTTAATGTAAAAGAGAAGTGAGTTTTTTTAATTTACCCCCCCCCCCCAGGGGAGACAATATTTTAAAATTTCCCGGGTGGAACATGTATTTAATGGGGGCCCTGCCCCTCTTTTGGAAATTGAATATGCATTTTCCCCAATACATGGGAAAAGAGTTTAGGGAAGGATAATAGGACAGTGGAGTTTTATTTCCCAATGAATATGCTATAAGAATTGAAGAGAAGGGGCTTAGGGGAATTGAAAAAGGGAGGGCCCCGGGTTGTGCTGTGTAATGGGGATCCCTAGTCTCCCTTAGTTATTCTAGGTGAGGCACCCCAAATTTTGCAAAAATTATGAGAGAAGTGGACGGGGGGCCCATCACAGTCAGGGTTTTGGGGAGGTTTTTGGTTGGTGCAGGTGCAATTGGCAGGGCAGTATGGGAAAGATGGGGCCCCAAAAAAGGCCCATTATGGGAGATGGCAAATTTTGACTAAAGGGTTGTTGGCCAGGAGACCCAAAGGGGGTGCGGGGCAAAACCCGGCCATGTTATGATTGGGGGAGTCGGGGGGAGGGGGGGAGTGGGGTTTTATGTGGATTCTAGGGGGGGTAATTGGTGAGACCCTTGAACGGGGGTTTCCTTTTTACCAAAAACATGATATAAAAGGAAGTGAGCTCAAAACCAATGTGTTTCCGGACCTCAAAGGGTTTTAAATAAAGCCGGGTTTAAACTGGCGAAAACATTTTTCGGCGGGAGGGTCGGCATGACGTTTTAAATTGTAAACTTCCCCTTGTTTAAAGTGTCCCCTGTGCAAAAGGTGTCACAAGGGGGGCCTTTCTTTTGTTCTGTGTTTTGAGTTTTGGGGGGACGATGCAAAAAGTATTTGGGCTTGGGACCCTTATGGAGCTAGAAAACTTTGCTATAGATAAAAGGGCTCTCCGGGTTAAAAATAGGGGGGGGTTTCCCAGACTTGTGAGGTAGAAAGGGCGTTTTTCCCCTCTTTCAAAGAAAAAAGGGGGTTAAATGATGAGGAAAAGAGATCGGTTTTTTTTAAATAGTGTGTTTAGGGGTTTAAGAGTTAGATATAATAAAAGTTTCGTTTTAGTTTTTAATAGATAGAAAAATGATAGATTTTAAGGGTTTCCCTATGGCAAAATAGAAAATTTAAATTTTGACCTCTAGGGTGGTTTATATGGCGGGGGTTGTGGGTTTTAAAACCTGAGTTTGGGTGTCTGACATTATTTTGGGCCCCCTTTCTTTTTGGGTAGTGTTTTTAAAGGTTAAAACCTGAGCTGCCGGTCTGAACCTTTTATGTGGTCTTTTTATGGTGGTTTTGGGGGGGGTTATACCTGAGCTGGGCCCTGCCACTATTTTGGTTTTATTTTGGCAGTATTGTAGTTTATACCCAGAGAACCCAGCGGCCCCAAATCAAACTTTTGGATGGGCCCCCCCCCCCTCGCCCCCCTCTCCTTTTTTTAAAATTTACTACAGGGGCCCTGTAATAGGGGGGCCTGGCTAAAAGGGGGGCCCTTTGGTAACGGGGGGCCCTGGTAAAGGGGGGGGCCCCTGGCTACTAAGGGGGGCCCGGGAAAAAAGGGGGGGCCCTGGTACTAGGGGGGCCCCCTTGAAAATAGGGGGGCCCTGGCTATTAGGGGGGCCCTGGCTACTGGGGGGGCCCGGGGCACTAGGGGGGGGCCCCCAGCCCCTATAGAGGGCCCCTTGACTATGGGGGGGCCCCTGGGGAAATGGGGGGCCCCGGATACGGGGGGCCCGGGCCCCAAAAAGGAAAGGGGCCCCTTTGACTATGGGGGGGCCCTTTAAATACTAGGGGGGCCCCTGGTACTGGGGGGCCCCTGGGTACAGGGGGGCCCGGTTTAAAAAGGGGGGCCCTGGTAGGGGGGTGCCGGGATACAAGGGGTGCCCGGGGCCTACTAGAGGGGGCCCCTAAACTACTAGGGGGGGCCAAAAATTTCCTAGGGGGGGCCGGGGGCTACTAGGGGGGGGGGCCTGGTTATAGGGGGGGGCCTGGCTACTGGGGGGGGGGGCCTGGTTTAATAGGGGGGGGGCCTACTAGGGGGAAGGGGCGCCGGGGCCCTTAGGGGGCGCCGGGCCCTACAAGGGGTCCCCTAAACTAAAGGGGGGGGGCCCTGGCTCCCTTTGGGGGGGGGCCCTGGAAACCTATAGGGGGGGCCTGGCTACCAAAGGGGGGGGGCCGGCCGTGGCTACCTATAGGGGGGCCCTTCTTAAAAAGGGGGCCCCCTAAACCTACAATGGGGGGCCCTTTGGTTTCCCCTACAGGGGGGCTCTGGCAATCAAAGGGGGCCCCTGAACTCCCTCCCGGGGGCCCCTGATAAAAGGGGGGGTTTCGGGCCCCCTCCCTACAGGGGGGCCCGGGATAAAAGGGGGGGGCCTTTGACTACCTACAGGGGGGCCCCTCTTTTAAAAAGGGGGGCCCGGGATCCCTACGGGGGGCCCTGATACCTAAAGCGGGGGCCCTGGCTATTTAAAGGGGGCCCTGGTACAAAAGGGGGGCCCCTGGTACCAAAATACTAAAGGGGCCTCTAAACTTTTTACACAGTGCTAAAGGGGGGGCCCCTAAATTTCCCTGCCCCCCAATACCTAAAAGAGGCCAAATTAACCTACCTGTTTATAAAATAAAAAAAAGGCCCCTAATCCCTGTATACTCCCTAAAGGAGACCCTAAGTGTTTGTATATCCCTAAAGGAGACCCTAACTGTTTTATTTCCTAAAGGGGCCCCCCAAAACTCCCTGTATCCCTACCTAAAGGGCCCCCAAAATTTTATAGTACCAAAAGGGGACCCCAAAAATTCCTGTATGGGGTCCCTAAAGGGCCCCGACTCCTGTATACTCCAAAAGGAGACCCCTAACTGTCTGTATACTACCGAAGGAGGCCCTAAGTCCCTGTATACTACCTAAAGAGGGACCCAAAACTCCCTACAGTTACCTTACGGGGGGGAAAACCACCCTCCCTTACAGCCAAACTAATTGGGAAACTCACCAACCCTCCCCTAAACCCCTATTTAACTTTGGGGGTCCCCCAACCTAACTGAAAAAAATTTCTATTTCCCAAAACGGGGGCCTGCTTATTTACCTGGTGGTTTTTTACCAAACCCCCCGGGTGGCTGGGAAAACCCACCAGCCTCCCCGGGGGTGGCCTACCCAACTTATCCAGCGGGGGTTTCAAACCAAAAATAGGGTTTATCTAGTTTTCCTTTGGGGCCTCTCCCCACCCTCCCCCCTAAGGATACTGGGTTTCTAAGTTAGGGTTTTGGTCCCCCCTCTCCCCCCCGGGTTTAGTTTTTTTCGTGGGGGGGGGAATTGGGGGTAAAAGAGCCCCGGGGAAAATTGGGGGTTTTTAAGATTTTTGTTTTTGTAATTTCTGCGGGAACGAGTTTTTTGGGGGGTTTAATTCATCATGGCGGTGTGGAACGGATGCAGAAAAAAAAAGGGAAAAAGAAGGGTTCTTTAAAGGGGGGGGGGAAAAAGACTCATCAGACGTCCCCGGGGGTAATCTGTTTTTCAGGGGTTATTTTTTATATTGTAATGTGATGGTGCCTGAGCTGGTGTCAGCCTTTCTATGCGGGGCCCTTTTATTTTTGGTGGGTTGTAGGTTTATACCTGAGTTGGTCTATGCCTCTATGAGGTCTCTATATTGCGGTGTTGTGGGTTTATACCTGGTTTGTTTTTTCTGACCCTATTTTTTGGTTTCCATATGGGGGGTGTTGTGGGTTTAAATACCTGAGTTTTGGTTTTCCTGACCTCTATGTTTTTTATTGGGGGTGTTGTAGGTTATCCCTGAGCTGGGGGGGGGGTTTTCTGCCCTTTCTTTTGTGGTTCTATTATGGGGGTTTGGGTTTGTAGGTTTTTAACTGAGTGGGGTTGACCACTATTTTGGGTTTTTATATGGCGGTGTTGTAGGTTATTAACCTGGGGGGTTTGGCCCCTGACCCTCTATGGGGTTTCTCTTATGGCGGTTTTTGTGGGTTTTTATACCTGAGCTGGGGTCGGGTTGGTTTTTATATGGCGGCTTTGGGTGGGTTTTAAAAATGGGGCTGGGTTTTGGTTTGACCTTAGGGGTGGTTTTTTCTAATTTATGGGCCCAGGGGTTTTTTTCTTTAGGTTATATCTGATTTGGGGGGGTGGACCCTTATGTGGTTTCCCTTTGGGGTGTTTTTGTAGGTTATATCTGACCCGGGTTTGTCTGACCTCTATTTTTTTTCTTTTTTTTCATTTTGGGGGTTTTTTAAAAAAATTTTTTGGTTTTTAAAAAAAAAAAAAAATTTTTTAAAAACCCCCCCCTTGAAAAAAAATTTTTTTTTTTTAAAAAAAACCCCAAAATTTTATTTTTCCCCTTCCCCCCCCCCCTTTTTTGGGGCGTGTTGGGGTTAAATATCCCCCAAAATTAAAAATTTCCCAAAAAAAAAACATTTCTATTTTAAAAATAAAACACCTTCCCTTAAAAAATGGGAAATTAACACTTTAAAAATTTCCCCCTTTTTTGTGGTATTTTAAATTTCCCTTAGGTTTTCCCCAAAAAAAATTTGGAGGGGATATTTTTTTTTTTTTAAAAGGGGGAAAATCCTGGATCCCCCCCCCAAAAAATTTTAAAAACCCCCTTTGTGTTTTTTAAAAAAATTTTTAATTTTTAACCTAAAAAAAAAAAAACCCCCCCCCCCCCCCCCCCCCGTTTTTTTTTTGTTTTTCCCAATTTTTTAAACCTTAAACCCCAAAATAAAAAGTTTTTTGTTTTTAAACCAACCTTTGTTTTTTTAAAAAAATTTTCCCCGTTTTTTTTTTTCCGAAGTGGGTTTTAAATATTTTAAAATTTTTAAAAAATTTTTTTAAGGGTTTTTTTTTTGGCCCCCCCCAAAACCCCCAAACCCCCCCCCCCCTTTTTTTTTGGGGGAAACCCCCAGGAACCCCCCATTCCGAAAATTTTAAAAACAAAAACCAAAAAAAACCAAAATTAAAAACTTTTTTTATTTTTAAAAGGAAAAAATTTTTGATTAAAAAAAACCCCCCCCCCCAAAAAAACGGCCCCCAACAAATTTTTGGTGGGGATTTTGGAATTTAAAGGGGAATTCCCCCTTTCCCTTTTATTACTGATCAGGACAAAGCCCAATTTATTTACCCCCATATAGGGACCATATAGTGGTTATCACTAGTGAAACCAGGTTTTTCCCCAAAACTGTATAAAACCACCATAAAATTGTCCCATTATAGTTTTTTGGATTCCGGTTTTTAACACAAGCCCTTGGGGGTTTGGGATTAAAAATGTGGTTAAAATTTTTGGATTGGGGGGGACGTTTCTCTGACAAGTCGTTGACTTTCCCCTTTGTTCTGTTTCCGGGTCCGGCCACCATGATGACTTCTCACCCCGACCCTGTGCCCCGGGGGAAGATTTAGACAAAAATTATTTTAGAAATTCTGACTTTTCCAGCCCCTCCCCCCGGCTATTTTGGGGCCCAAATTTAGGCAGGCGGGGTTTTGGATGGTATATGGGGCCCAGTTTGGCAGGGTTTGGGTGGGCCCCAATAGAAGGTCCCCTTTATAGGGGGAAAGGGGTTTTTGGTAGGTATAGGGGCCATAAGGTAGACAGGGGTTAGGGGGGCCCTTTTTGGGGCCTTATAGGTTTGGGTTTAGGGGGGTTAAAGGGGGGCCCCATGATCAGTAGCCCAGGAAGGTTGGGGGCTATATGGGTTAGGCAAGCTTTAGGGGGGTATAGGGGCTTATAGGAGGCCAGGTTTTAAACGGGGGGCTTTTAGGGCTATTAAAGGCAGGCAGATTAGAGTTAAAAACAAAGCGGGGCTTTAGGGGGCCCTTTAAAGGCAGGTTGGGGGGGGATAGTAGGCGGCTTGGGGGGGATTTATGTAGGCGGGGTTGGGGGGGGGAACTAGGGTAGGCAGGTTTGGGGGGGAAACTATGTGGAAAGGTTTGGGGGGGGCCCCCCCCCCGCCCCCCCCCCCCTTTTTTTTGTGGGCAGGCTGGGGGGCTATGTAGGCAGGCTGGGGGGCTTTGTGGGCCCAGGCTGGGGGGTATGTAGGGGGCTTAGGGGGTTATACAGCGGGCCTTGGGGGGCGGTAATCCCCCCCCCCCCCCCCAAGGCAGGCTTGGGGGGGGTATACGGCAGGCTTAGGGGGTATACAGCAGGCTTAGGGGGTATACAGCAGGCTTAGGAGGTATACAGCAGGCTTAGGAGGTATACAGCAGGCTTAGGGGGTATACAGCAGGCTTAGGAGGTATACCAGGGGCGTCGCTAGGCTGTTTTATTCGGGGTGACAGGATGTTCTGATGTTAAGTAACTGTGGGTAGGCCTATCGATCACTCCCTTAGTAAAATATTGATCCAGGACTACCTGAATCCTATTTTTGATCCGAAAGACCGGATCTGCGGGTAAGGGTGCGTAGGTCGTGGTGTTTGAGAGTTGTCTCATCACTTCATTGTGATAATCTGATGTATTCATGACCACGACCGCGCCACCCTTATCCGCCGGCTTAATTATGATACGGGAATCTTTTTTCAACATGTCAATAGACCTGATCTCCTCCACTGACAAATTCTTGTGCGACTTGTAATTTTTAGTATTGTTAATAAACTGATCCACTTCCCTCTGTACAATGTTGACATAGGTTTCAACAGGATGATAGGTCCTGGGGGGACTATACTGACTAGTGCTCCTAAGGCCCAGGTTCCTGATGGACATAGGATTGAGATTGGTTGTATTCTGATCCCTCTCGGAATCGGCAAAATGTGCCTTCAACCTCAGGGACCTATAGAATAAATGGAGTTCCTGTTGAAGCCTAAATGTGTCAAACTGGGGAGTCGGGCAAAATGAAAGACCCTTTTGTAACACAGAGTGTTCCATTGGAGAAAGTACCCGTGAGGAAATATTAAACACAAGATTGTTATCAACATTGTTTACATTATTTACCATCACCATCTCACCTGAGAGCGAGTCACAATCATGGGTGATGTGTTTGTGAGGTTTCCTGCTTGCCCTCCGAACAGGTCTCTTCCTCGGTAGGTTTTCTTGGGTCTTCCTAAAAAACCTCTTCCTGGATGAAAACCTCTGTCACTCTCAGAGCCGGAGCTGGAGAATTCTCGATAGGTTCTAGGCAGGTAGGTGTTATTCCTTTGCCATTGATAGACTCTCTTAATGTAATCGTCAGTGTCTCTCATGAACTTGGATCATTTACGATTTTCCAGTAATTTACGGTGTTCATCCAAAGTTTTGTCCGTCTTAGATTTGAGTGCGACGAACTCCTCACTCGTGAGGGTGGCAGTTAACTGTTGTTCGATGGTCCGTACTTCTTTCTCAGTCTCAGCAATGGACTCCTGTAGGAATTCAATAGTGAGGAGAATCAGGTCGAATGAACATTTATTCAAAATATTTTCAAATTTTTTGCAGAAATTTTCATTGTCTCTGAATAGGGTCGGTTGTAAATGGGACCGTAGACCTCTCGGGATCTTGTTCGTCTTGTAATATTCAGCTAGTGTCGTACGATGCAATTCATGACCTATGAGACCTATCACATTATAATATAAAGTACAAAATCAACATATCAAAGGAACCTAATCGTAACTAACATAAACAGAATCTATCATAAATCTGATAAATAGATGGAAATGGCCACTAATATATACAAAGAGTTATATATATATGGTATATAGTAAATTAGTGTAGATTTTTATTATATAATCTTTGTATATTTTTAGTGGCCATTTCCCAATCTATTTCAGATTTATGATAGATTCTGTTTATGTTAGTTACGATTAGGTTCCTTTGATATGTTGATTTTGTAATTTTATTATAATGTGATAGGTATTATGCAATTTTATATGCTTTTATCCATATGGCTTGGCTTGATAAAGGTCTTTGCAGCCCGAAACGTCGACCAAGTCAAGTCACCTATCCTTGTTTGATTTTACTGGAGTCTGTACATTTCAGATCCTAAGGATTTATGAATAAATAAATAATTTTGCATCATTTGAAAATCTTTGTGTGCAGTCAATTACCGTTCTATGAATCTGGAGGACTTGTGCCTACCTTGACTTGCACCATTGTAAAACTTCCTTTTGGGTTGTGCCTTCCCTACCTTCTTTAATATCGCTCTGTTTTGGGGGTTTGGCACCCACGAATACAATGTCTGCGGACACTTTCACGTACAATGGGAACAAGCTAGCAACATTATAGCTCGAGTAACGCAATCTAATGAATTCCTTCAAGTTCCTGCAAAAAGATCTTCATATCAAAAGGGAAAGGGGGAAAGAGTGTCCAAGCGTCTCATAGGTCATGAAATTGGGATCGTTGGACACTAGCTGAATACTACAAAACGAAAAAAGTTCCCGAGAGGTTACGGTCCATTTACAACCGACCCTGTTTCCGAGACAATGAAAATTTCTGTAAGAAATTGAGAATATCTTAAACAAATGTTCATTCGATCTGATTTCCTCACTATTGAATTCCTACAGGAGTCCAAATTTCTGAGACTGGGGAAAGAAGTACAGACCATCGAAAAACGTTAACTGCCACCTCCCCGAGTGAGGAGTTCGTCGCACTCAAATCTAAGACGGACAAAACTCTGGATGAACACCGTAAATTACTGGAAAATCGTAAACGATCCAAGTTCATGAGAGACACTGACGATTACATTAACAAGAGAGTCTATCAATGGCAAAGGAATAACACCTACCTGCCTAGAAAACCCATCGAGAATTTTCCAGCTCCGGCTCTGAGAAATGACAGAGGTTTTCACCCAGGAAGAGGTCGTTTTTGGGGAAGACCAAAAAAAAAATAGGGGAAAAAGAGCCCTGTTCGGGGGCGCAGGAAACTCAAAAAACACATCACCCCTGATTGGACCCTTCAGGTGAGATGGTGTGGTAAATAATGTAAAATGTTGATAACAATTTTGGGGTTTTAAAATTTCTAGGGGTACTTTCTCCCAAAGGAAACATCTGTGTTACAAAAGGGTCTTTATTTTGCCCCCTCCCCCGTTTGAACATTTAGGTTCAAAAGGAAAATCCATTTATTCTATGGTCCCCGGGTTGAAAGGACTTTTGCCGATTCCCGGAGGGATCAGAATAAAAAATCTCAATCCTATGTCCTCAGGAATGGGGGCCTTAGGGCACTGGCGTATAGTCCCCCCCGGATTTCCCGTTTAAAATTGTCAAATTGTAAGGGGAAGTGGATCAGTTTTTAAAAATACTAAAAAAAACAAGTGCACAAAAATTTGTCAGTGGAGGAGATCAGGTTATTGACTGTTGAAAAAAAAATTCCCGTATCTTAAATTAAGCCCGGGGTAAGGGTGGCGCGGTCGTGGTCATGAATACATCAGATTATCAAAATTTGAAGGTGATGAGACAACTCTCAGACACCACGACCTACGCACCTTACCCACAGATCCGGTCTTTGGGATCAAAAATAGGATTAGGTAGCCCTGGATAAATATTTTACTAAGGGAGTGATCGATAGGCCTACCCAGTTACTTAATATCAAAAACATCCTGTCACCCCTGTGTTCTACATACTCCAAAGATCCATAGAGTCTAGTAAAAACCCCGGGTAGACCCATTGTGGGCCTCACGATTCTATCTTCTCTCCAATATCACAGTATCTGGAAAAATCTTGATTTCCATTACACAGACCGCCCCCTCTTACCTTCGTGACACTGGCCATTTTTTATCCATTTTGAGTTCTTATGACAACACCTTAGGGATTACATACTTAGTCACCTTTGATGTATGTAATTAAAACACATCCATTGAACATCAGAAGGGGTCTAGAGGCTGCCCCATCTTATTGAAAAATTGGTATGCATCAGACGCATTGTTCTTGCTGTTTTGACTTTTAATTTTCTATATTGGAGGAGAGCTATTTCCGTTATGGGGACAATTTTTACTCACAGAAGAGGGGTACTGCCATGGGGTCTAACATGGCCCCCCCCTATGCGAACTCCTATATGTCCTATTTTGAAGATGTCTACATATACCAGAATGATCTTTTCCAACAGCAAGCTACATCTGGGGAAAAGTATATTGTATGACATTTTTGTTATGGAATGGGGACGAGACATCATTAAAAGTTTTCACACAATGGTTGAACTCTATTAGACCAGAGCTACAATTCACCGTGCAATACGATACCCATCAATTACCGTTTCTTGATGTACCGATAATTAAAAACTCTGACAGCTCCCTCAGTACAGATTTATATACTAAACCTACGGATAAAAACAGTTTGCTACATTACAGCAGTTGCCACCCCACCCATGTCAAAAAGGCTCTACCCAAATCTCAACTTATTTTTATTCCCTAATTTTACTTTATTATTTTTCATACTTTTACTATTTTATCCGCTTTTCTTTGTATCTGCTCCCTTGCGCTTTCCTTACCACTTTCAGTGCGCTAACATTAGCGCTTTCCTTATTCCCAGATGTGATTCGTTTTCTTCCTTCACGCACACATCGCTGCGGGCAATGCGCATGCGCGTTTCGGCCTGAGAACTACATTTCCCATCTATCCGCTTACCCGGGTGTGAGTCGTCATGTGACGACTTCCCGGGTTTTATGCCATCGGCGCGGCTATTTAAAAAAAGCGCCGTACCTACACTCAGCCCGGGCTCCTTTGGCCACATGGCTACAGCCCGATGCAACACCTTTCTTTCATTCACTGGGTAAAAAGATTTAGGGCAAATAGGAGTTTTTATTTCCTTTAGGGGTTTTACGGGTTGTATCCCCATTTCTTGATGTTCACTACTGGGAAGCTTAACTTTGGTACCATATTTATTTGGCGGTTTGTTTTGCCTCTTTTCTTTGTTTTTGTTTTTCTGTGTGGTTTTTCCTGGTTGGGACATATTTGTTTTTTACATACTTTTTGTAATATGAAAAAGTGTAGATTTTTATAAAAATTTTGTATATATTAGGGGCCCTTTTCCCATCTATTTATCGATTTATGATAGTTTTGTTTATTTATTTTACGATTAGGTTCCCCTTTGATATGTTTTTTTGTACTTTTTTTAAATGGATGGTCTTTTGCAATTTTTTATGCTTTATCCCTAGTGGGTGCTTTATAAAGGGCTTTGCAGACCCCAAACGTGACAAGTCAAGTACCATCCTTGTTTGATATTACTGGGGGTCTTAATTTTAGATCCTAAGGTTTATGAATAAATAAAAAAATTTTGATCATTTGAAAATTTTGGTGCAGTCAATTCGTTTTTTGAACTGGAGGACTTTGCCTACCTTGACTTGCACCTTTTTAACTTTCGTTGGTGTGCTTCCCCCCCTTCTTTTATATGTTTTTGGCCCTATATACTGCCCAGTGCCCCCCTATATTTCCTGTGGCCCCTTTTTCTCCTCGTGCCCCATATATTGCCCGTGGGCCCCCTATACTGCCCCGTGCCCCCCTTACCCTGTGCCCCTATATATGCCTGTGGCCCCTTTACCCGCTGTGGCCCCTATACCTGCCCTGTGGGCCCCATTTTGCTTCGTCCCCCTATTACCTAACTGGGGGATTTTTCCCCTATAATTTTGGGGGAGTTGGGAAATGGAGGATTCAAAAAATTTGTGTCCAAAATCTAGGGCGAGTATTGGCCGGGGAGCAATCAGGAAGGTGTGACCGGATGGAAAAGAGGGGGGAAAAGTGAGACGCTGTCAGAAAAGACGTTCCGGTGGTCACAAAATGAAAATGCAGTGTAATCCTTATATGTCTGCAGAGGTCTACATACAACTGAAAACTACCCCCTTATGGTCACTTTTGGGGAGTGGATTTGTCTTCAGAGCCTATGTACGTGTGTCACTGTGGGGGGTTGGCAGGATTATTTGATCCCTTTTGTAGTAATTTTGGTGTCTTGGTTTTTGTAGGGGGTTTTTTGTAACAATCACTTGTTGGTAGTTTGCTCCCTGTGTAGGTGGAGTTTTTGGGATGTTTTGGGGGATTGTCTTGAGGTGAGAAGTTTTGAAAAAGTAAATTTGTAATTTTGTTTTTTTCTGTCAGTGACGCAAAGGGAATGGACGGGGTTGTGTGGGATTGCAAAAAATTTTTAGTGACAGGAACACAAGGTTTTTTATAAAAAAAATACGTTTTACAATGAGGGATGAAAAATGTGTGGAAAACCCGCCCCCACCCCGAAAAAAAACAAAGGGCCCGGCCCCGGGTGTTTTTGGACCCTAGCAACGCCCCCGAGGTTACAGCGGTTTAGGGGGGATCAGTAGGTTGGGGGGTTTTCAGCGGTTAGGGGATACGCGGGTTTGGGGGTATACGGAGGTTAGGGGGTATCCGCAGGCTTGGAGGTATACAGTAGGCTTGGGGGGTATAAGCAGGTTAGGGGTTTACACCCCGGCTTATGGGGTATCAGCGGCTTGGGGGTTACAGCAGGTTTTGGGGGTTACAGCGGGTTAGGGGGTATACCCCGGGTTAGGGGGTTACAGCGGTTAGGGGGTATCAGCGGGTTGGAGGTATACAGCAGGTTGGGGGTATACGGCAGGCTTAGGGGGTATAAGGCGGGTTGGGAGGTTTAAGGAGGTTTGGAGGTAAAAGGAGCTTAGGGGGTTTACAGCAGGTTGGGGGTTTACAGCAGGCTTGGAGGTTTACGGGCTTAGGGGGGTATCAGGGGGCTTAGGGGGTATAAGCAGGCATAGGGGTAAAAAGCAGGCTTAGGGGGTATACGAGGTTGGAGGTATACGCAGGCTTAGGGGTTCAGGGGTTGGGGGGTATCCCGCAGGTTGGGGGGGTATACGGGCAGGCTTAAGGGGTTACGCAGGCTTGGGGGATACAGCGGGTTTGGGAGGTATACGTAGGCTTGGGGAGTATACAGCGGGTTAGGAGGTAACAGAGGATTAGGAGGTATCGCGGTTTAAAGGGGTATAACAGGCTTAGGGGGTTACAGTGGCCTTAGGGGGTTTTAACAGCGGGCCCCCTTAGGGGGTTACAGCAGGTTGGGGGTATAGCAGGCTTGGGGGAACAGCGGCTTAGGGGTATACAGCAGGTTGGGGGGTTACAGCAGGTTAGGAGGTTAAGCGGCTTAGGGGGTATCGCGGCTTGGGGGGTTACAGCAGGCTTAGGAGGTTTAAGCGGGTTGGGGGGTAAAAAGCGGCTGGGGTATACAGCGGTTTGGGAGGTATCAGAGGTTAGGGGGTTTTAAAGCGGTTGGGGGGGTATCAGGGCTTAGGGGGTATACGCAGGTTATGAGGTTACAGCAGGTTTAGGGGGTATACAGCGGCTTAGGAGGTATACAGAGGTTAGGGGGTTTACAGCGGGCTTAGGAGGTAAAAAGCAGGCTTGGGGGTGTACAGTAGGTTAGGGGGTATATAGCAGGTTAGGGGGTATACGCAGGTTGGGGGGTATACAGCGGGCTTCGGGGGTATAAGCAGGATAGGGGGTATACAGCAGGCTTAGGAGGTATCAGCGACTTAGGGGGTATCCCAGCAGGATGGGGGGTATACAGCAGGCTTGGGGGGATACAGCGGGTTTAGTGGGTTTACAGCAGGCTTAGGGGGTATACAGGCGGGCTTGGGGGTATCCCAAGGCTCAGGGGGTTACTGGAGGCTTAAAGGGGGGTAAAAGCGGCTGGGGGATGCAGCGGGCTTAGGGGTATCAGCAGGCTTAGGGGGTGTACAGTAGGCTTAGGGGTATACAGCGGGCTTAGGGGGTATCAGGGTTAGGGGTAAAAATCGGGCTTAGGGGGTAACAGCGGCTTGGGGGGTATACACAGGAAAGGGGGGTATTACAACT
>JAODAL010060951.1:0-20600 GCA_025379985.1 Phyllomedusa bahiana | reverse complement strand
GAACCGGGAGATGATGGAAAGACAAACCGCCCTTTTGGCGAGGTGGTGGAGTTGACGGTGAAATGGCATGCTTGCCAGGGGTGCTGCTGCTGTTGCTGGGGCAGGTGGACACCAATTGAGACACGTTTTCCCAGGCCATGGATGTTACGCTGATGTGTTGACGGGGGCCCATGGTCCCATCGTTAGTCTCTGGCCCACATTCATTTTTCTGCCCACAGTTCAAACATATACACTTGTTCGGCCCTCCGGTTCTTAGCAAAAACTGCACACCGCCGATAGGTAAATTTACCCCCAATGCTCCGCACTAGTGATACTACCCCGCCCCTCGTGACCCCCCTGTCCCCGCTATTTTTCTATCTGCGAAACCGGTTTTTTCTACCCCGTGGCCGTTTGGCCCCCACCTTTCCCACTGCTCAACCCTGCTGACTACGGCCCACTACTTTCTTGCGGTGCGCCACTGCGTTACGCGCAAAGCTGACACCCTCTTCCCCCTGACTTGATGATGATAAAACCCTTTGCTTCACCCGGCTCCAAAGTGCGATCGGGCTACACGTCATCGATTTGTGTTTGCCCGGGTCCGGCTACTCTCCTAAACGTCTCAGTAGTAGACTAACTGCTTGCAACAAAAACCTCCCGTCCACCTCCCATCTACTTCCCCCGCCTATGCAAGAAGAGTGGTGTCTGCCCCCCTCTTGCTGCCAATAGTCTGACTGCCTCAAAGATTTTCACCCTCCTGTTATTGGCGCTAAGGAAAAACCACATAGTAATCTCGGGCTGAGGGAACCAAACGGAAAAGGGGGGTTAAGGGAGGGAGGGCCACTGACCCGCTCCTGGGCCAGCCAACAAAAGGGTTGTATACATTCCCACTGACTTTTGGTGGGGTTGCCCGATGTCATCTGGGAGGAAGTGGAGACCCCAGCAACCAATCAGAACCTTGGGTTTTCTGGTTAACACATGCCGCTAGATGACACCGCAGTTTCGGCCTCAACGAGTCCCCCGCGCAATGTCCCCTTACTGTGCTGCGTTGTGCCTGGTCCAGGGAAATTTGGCCCCGCCCCTCACATGTGAAGGGAATCACCCTCTTGTTGACTTATTTTGATCAAAAAATTAAATTAAGCCTACAGAAAAAACAGATATAATTTAGGTGTATATGAGACCAAAAAATAGAGACACCCTGTATTTTAGTCCAAACTACCCCACAATCAGGTTACATTAAGCCTTGGGTATGAAATACCGTACAGAACAACCAGATGTAATTTAGGCGTATATAGGACCAAAAATACAGACACCCCGTATTTTAGTCCAAGTTACCCCACAATCAAGATGTTAAATTAAGCCTTGGGTATGAAATACTGTACAGAACAACCAGATGTACTTTAGGTATATATAGGACCAAAAAATATAGACACCCTGTATTTTAGTCCAAATGACCCCACAATCAAGAGGGTAAATTAAGTCTTGGGTATGAAATGCTGTAGAGAACAACCAGATGTAATTTAGGCATATATATGACCAAAAAATACAGACACCCTGTATTTTAGTCCATATTACCCCACAATCAAGAAGTTAAATTAAGCCTTGGGCATACATACCGTACAAAAACAACCGATGTATTTTAGTGTATATAGGACCAAAAATACAGACACCCTGTATTTTTAGTCCAAATTTACCCAAAAATCAAGAGGTTAAATTAAGCCTTGTGTATGAAATACCGTACAGAACAATCAGATGTAATTTAGGTGTATATAGGACAAAAAAATACAGACACTCTGTATTTTAGTCCAAATTACCACACAATTAAGATTTTAAATTAAGACTTGGGTATGAAATACACTACAGAAAAAACAAATGTAATTCAGGCGTGTATGGGGTAGAAGTACACCCACCCTGGACTTTAGGGAGAATACCCCACAAACTAAAAACAAAATGATAACGCTGGTTGAGTAACAAGTGTGTAAATGACACACACTTGTGATGGTCTTTCCCCCCCAGTCGCTGATAAAACGAGTGTGTTTTATAATATATTCAATATAGTGCAGGAGCAGCAGCAGCAAGATGCTTATGACAGGACACACAGTGAGAAGTGGGAGAATTTAAGATGGCGTCGTTTATTTTTATAGGGCTGTGACGTCACAGAAGCCCTCTGTTCGCTGATTGGCTTCATGTCTGCACATGTCATTGAGGGTGTTCCTTTCTTCCTCCCAGAGTTCTCTGCCCCATGCCACACCATGAGCTCGCGGCCATTTTACCCAAAAAAAAAAAACGCTTCTTTCCCGCGAAACATCATTTACTTCGGCTTCATGCAGAACCAAAGTTTTCCAGAAATTCTAAACGAATTCAAGTTTGTTAGAATGGATTTGCCCATTTCTAGATATAATACCATATTTATTAAAATATAAGGGGTGTACTCAATTTTGTGAGATAGTCACGGATCGCGCCGCGGCCCATGCCTTGGACCGCGGTCGTGTCCGTGCCCCTGTGTCTGGGTCCGTTGTGGCTCCCTGTGCGGGGCTTACAGCGGCAGTGTCAGTTTGCTCTCCACCTGCTTCTGCTCAGCGTTACTCACCTGGCCCTGCTTCCACGTTGGGCCCCTCCACTGTGGCTTCCCCACCGTGTGTGTGACCCCCCTTAGGGCGCTGCGGCGCACCCAGCTGCGGACATTTATGCACAAAGTGCTCCTGCTTCCTGCCTGTGACCTCTGACCCTTCCCTTCATAAGGAACTTCCTCCCTGGACTCTGGGTCAGTTCGTTGATGGTCTTCATTAGAGCTAGACCTCTGCTGCTAAGCGGCTGCCTTGTTAACCCCCTGGTTTCCAGAGTGTCTGCTAAGCTTCTGTCTAAACGTCTGCATTACTCGGCGCTGTCCAGCGCACCTTATACCTGCTGAACTCCTGTCGCTGCACCAGTCAGCTATTCCTGCTGTGTAATCTGTTATCACCCTGGGACTGTGCTTCCATTAAACAGCTACGGCATCTGTTTATACGTCACCTGTGTCCTGCACTTCAGCTACCCGCCGCAAGTACTGCCATCTCTGCCCGCGGTGGGCCCTGAGGATCTCCTGTACCAGAGCGTTACTGGCTTTGCGGCCAGTAAACGTTACAGATACTGTATCTATAAAACTTACATTACAATAAGCAAAAGGGGCCACTATGTCGATCTCGAACAAAGAAAACAATAGAATAAGCACAATCTACTCCTACTGCACTACCTGTACTGAGACCCAAAAGTAAAGCAGCAGCCAGAGCTGGGTTATAAAAACTAAGGGCGACATGTATGAATGGGCTTTACACCTGTTTTCTGCCGTATCCTGCGCCTCACCGGCCCAAATCCGCTGTCAGACGCAGGGATGCGATGTTAGGCGCTGCGTTCGCCACATTCGGCTGTGCCTCGCATGAAGGGGCGTGCAATGGGCGCGGTGTGGGTGCAGTGTAGGCGTTCTGGGGCGGGACGCGGCTCGCTCGAAAACTCAGAGGCATGTACGATCGCGAGTTGGCAAAGTGCGGCGCAATGCAGCGCTCGCCAGCTCCGACAGGCAGACCTAGTTGATTCTGGTCTAAATGCTCCGGCGGAGCGAAGTGAACCAAGAACGGAACATGAGAGGAAACATAGAAGATTGCAAAAGAAATCTCGGCGCTCAGCGCCGTGCGGCATGGAGTATGGTTCACAAAAAAACGCCTTTATAAAGGCGTAAAACATTCTCTGAAAAAGAGCTCAAACCTCAAAAAAAAATAAAAATTAAAAAAATTCACTTTCCAAAAATCTAGAACAGTGCAACATCAGTAATTAGGATATTGGAAATTGCCGGGAAAAACAGTAATTCAAATTCTGTAAGCTATTCTCATTGGTCGGCATAAATCAGCCAATCAGAATAGGAGCGACAGTGAACCATTAAGACCTATTGACTAGTGTTGGAGACCTATTGACTAGTGTTGAGCGATTGCGTTGGCTATCGAGATCGATCAATAGTCGATAGTCGGCCACCATTGATAAGGTTTTTCGATAGGGGAGCATACGTTTATAGCGATGACCATTAAAGTCTATGGGAGAGCAAAAACACCTTCATTATTAAAACCCAAAAACAAGGCTGAAGAAGCTGAAATTAACATCCACAACAGTCAAATGAATACGTGCTACATCTTAGGCAACACACTTAGGTTATAAAAGTCACAGAAAAAAAGTCACAGACCATTCACTATCCCTGTCTTGTACCACAGCATGACCTTTAAACCTGCATCACCCACAAATTAAAAAGTGCCAGAAGGCAGTATGATTTGAACCATCACCTTACTTGAACTGGACATTGAATATCCTGTCCTGGAACTCAGCATGAGCCCAAACCTGCATGACCCCAGATTAAAAGTGCCGGAAAAAGGAAAGTCTTTCAACCACCATTTTAGTTGAACTGGACATTGACTATAAAATGTCCGGGGCCACAGCATGAGCCCCAAACCTGCTTTGACCCCAGATTCAAAAGTGACGGGAAAAGGAGTCTTTCAACCACCCATTTTAGTTTCACTGGACTTGACTAAAACCTGTCCTGGCCACAGCATGAGCCCTAAACCTGCATGACCCCCACATTTAAAAAGTGCCGGAAAAAGGAGTCTTTCAAACCACCATTTTAGTTTCACGGGGACATTGACTATACCTGTCTGGGCCACAGCATAAAGCCCCAAACCTGCATAACCCCCAGATTTAAAAAGTGCCGGAAAAAGGAGTCTTTCAACCACCATTTTAGTTTCACTGGACTTTTGGAATATAACCTGTCCTGGGCCACAGCATGACCCAGGGCCGGAGTTACAGGGGGTTTGCGGTGAGAGCCCAGGCTGGCGTACGTCAATCATTAACAGCAGGTTAAAAATGCCCTGACGCAGCAACGAAACTGTCGTGCTGAAGCAGAGTGCCGGGAAGCGGAAGTGTGGAGAACTGCAGCCTTCCTCAGTACACAGTCAATACCTGGGGTTAGCGCTTGCCCCTCCGTATGAGTGTGGACCAATTGAGCTCACTTGGAAATACGGGGGTGGTTAACGCTCCTGTTACACCAGGTGCCCTTTATCTTGGCATTCTTTTTCTCATTTTACTAAAACGTGTTGGAGGAAATGGTCTCTGTACTTTTTTTCTCTGTCCGTGCTCCATACTCCATGTCCTCTGAATAACCTACACTGGTCACGTTTTCCTGTACCCTCCCTTGTACAATTCAGAGAAATTTTTTTAACAGCTATTTTGTACATGCAAGTTTTTTAGTACTTTAATTCTAAAAAAACACATTTTTAAATGGGAAAGGGGAAAATCCCACCATGTCTTTTGTTCTTTTTTTTAATTGTATTAAATGGGTTGTCTTAATAAGGGAAATTGATAAGCTATGTTAAGATCTTGCAAAAAAAAAGTCATTTGCAATATGTGTCATTAACAGTGTCCTACCTATTCCTGTTTCTGACAGCACCATCACCCTTGAGCCACTCTTGACCATTGTAAAGAACAAATTGGTTGTTAGAAACAACATTTTTTTAGAATAGGACCTGTTAGTATAGCGGGATGTCACAGCAAAATGCCCCAAAAAAATTTCATAAACATGACCCATGAGCCATTTTTGACAATTGTAAAGAACAAATGCCCTATTAAAAACAAATTTTTTTAGAATAGGACCTGTAGTATTGCTGCATTTCACTGCAACATGACCCAAAAAACTTAAAAAATGACTTCTCAGCCACTGTTAAAAATTGTGAAGGAGAAATGCCACTTAGAAGCCACATTTCTGTTCCAAAGGACCATGATTATTGCTGTATCTCACAGCAACATGACCCCAAAAATGTTAAATATGACTTCTCAGCCACTGTTAAAAATTGTGAAGGGAAATGCCATTAGAAGCCACATTTCTGTTCCAAAGGACCATGATTTATTGCTGTAATCTCACAGCAAACATGACCTCACAAATTATAAATATGACTTCTCAGCCACTATTAAAAATTGTGAGGGAGAAATGCCACTTAGAACCCCCACTTTTTCTGTTCCAAAGGACCTTGATTATTGCTTATCCCCACAGCAACATGACCCCAAAAAATTATAAATATGACTTCTCAGCCACTGTTACAAACTGTGAAGGAGAAATGCCACTTAGAAGCCACATTTCTGTTCCAAAGGACCATGATTATTGCTGTATCTCACAGCAACATGACCCCAAAAAATTATAAAATGACTTCTCAGCCATATTAAAAAATTGTGAAGGAGAAATGCCACTTAGAAGCCACATTTCTTTTCCAAAGGACCATGATTATTGCTGTATCTCACAGCAACATGACCCCAAAAAATTATAAATATGACTTCTCAGCCACTGTTAAAACTGTGAGGCAACATGTCCCAAAAACCATTGACAATGTGAAAAAATTTCTAAAGATGAAGTGAGTAAATGGAAATATGGTTTTGTCATGAAACCTTGGTGTTTTATTTATTCTCCCACAGCAAAACCAGCAAAATGAACTGTTGGGAATTGAAATAAAAATTGCAGTAAGAAATGATCATTTTAAAAAATAAGTTTTTCAAGAGGACCTTTTTCTGTTTGGAGAGGAATGTGAAGTAGACCAGCAACTAATCGGTAAACCTCGGCAATTGGGGCCACAACTCATCAGAGATCCAATGCCTGATTCATTTTTGATGAAAGTCAAACGGTCCACATTATCTGTGGAAAGCCGGATGCGTTTGTCTGTATGACTCCTCCGGCTGTGCTGAAGGTACGCTCAGATATGACGCTGGCTGCTGGGCAGGACAACACCTCTATGGCGTGGCGAGCCAGCTCGGGCCATTCGTCCATTTTTGGATACCCAGAAGTCTATTGGGTCCGGAAAAACAACAAAAAACTCGGTGTAGAGACGCAGATAGTCTTGCACCATGATCTTTTAAACTGCTCTCTGGGTGTTGTATGTGTGGGCCTGCATTGCATGGGTTTGGTGAGGTGGAAAATAAAGATTGACAGAGGTCACCCATTAGGCTTCTGCCACCTTGCCTGCTGCTGCCGCTGCTGCCGGGTACGGCTGCTTGGCACTCCACTGCTGTCACGTCGCTGGCGTTTGTTCCACCGTGACATTTGAAGAACGTGAGCAGACGCAACAGATGTCTCCAGTGATTAATCAGCAAGGTCTCCCATTTCCTGCATTTTACTCTCTTTTTTGGGTGGGTGGAAGGAAAGTGCTGAGTTTTGTTTTGTCCAGGAATCCAGGAGGGTGGCCACCCAGTAACTGTTGTTCATTTTGATGGCCTTAATGCGAGATCATGTTGGAGGAAATTGGAGCATCCAAGCACTCATGTGAGAGATGGAGCCTTGATTTTCCCAAGCCTCTGGGTCGAGGGGCACTAGCAAACTGATTTCCTCATCTTCCTCCCCCGCCTAGATTCGCGCCAACCACTTTACAAGGCAGGGACGTCGGTAAAATCGGTGTGTCTAGGAATTTCCTCCTCCTCCTCCTCTTCTCCTCCTCCTCCCTTCGGCCTCCGGCACAGCTTCAACACAGCCCTGACTTGCCCGAGATAATTCACCCTGAGGAGTATGCGCCACCTTGCACTAGCTCTGGACCCCGAAACCCATGCCTAATGAAGACCGATGAAATTTGTGAAACTGTCGGGCCTTGTGGATTTGAAAGGAGAGAAAGCTCCGTGTCCGCATCTGTGTCCGTTTCCTCCCGTCGCTGGCGGGGGAAAATGTTGTTTCAGGTGTCCAACGATCCGTTCCAGAACCAAGATCACCACAATGCTCATGGCTGACAAGGGGATTGTCCGCACTGACCATTTTGGTGGCTTCTTCAAAACTGGCAAGGATGGTGGGAGAGCTCTTTTCACCTGCCTCCCCTCTCGGTGGTTCAACACCCCGAGGGCCGTACCGCTGCTTGTCAGGCCATGTGTCACTTTGTACTGCGTAATGGCATTGCGCTGTGCCACACAATCCCCTGGAGCATGTGGAGGGTGGGTAATTCCAGCGTTGTTGCCACGTCAACAATGAGACGGTTGACGGGGAGGCCGAGCTGAGCTTCAACGCAGCCAGGGGGGGACGAAGCAGGGTGCAAAAACGCGGAAGTGCGAACTCAGACCTTCGAGCCTTCTTCAGCAGGGGAGCCAGACCGGGTAGCTCTTTAGAAATTTCTGGACGACAAGGTTCGTGGGGCATGTGCCAGGCAAGGGATGTGCTCCAGCCTACCGATCTTAAGGGCGGCAAGCAGATTTTGCCCGTTATCGCGCACCACCTTGCCTGGCATTAAAGGTTCTGTCACCCAGCCAGCGCTGGTTCGTTGCTTAGAGCCATCCACAGCTCCTGACCTGTGTGTGGACGGTCTCCAAGGCAGATTAATTTCAACACGGCCTGGTGTCTCTGGGCACGTGATGCCCCCAGAGGACCTTGGGGAAAGAGCCCTTCACCATCCCTGCGGTTTTGAAGAGCGTGCGCCGAGCCTGAGAGCCACCGTCACCCCCAGAGACATCCACCCAGCTCACCCATTTTGCTGTCACCGAGATGTAGCGGCCTTGGCCGTGTTACTAGTCCATGGGGTCGGTGGTGAGATGGACTTTTCCCGGGCACAGATGCAGACAACGCGCTTGAAATTTTAGATGACACGTGGGGTGGCCAGGGCAAAGGGACGATTTTCTGGCAAAGAATGCCTGCTCGGCATCTGGTATTGGGGGCAGGCGAGGGCCATGACGTGTGCGGAACCCATCTGTGTCCACCAGACAGAAAGGCAAAAATTTCCAAGGCCAAAAGCCTGGCAATGCGACATTCAGGCTTTTGGCTTTGGGATGGTTTGGGTTTTAAAATGTTTCTTCTGCTCCCAAACCTGGAAGACCCGAGGCTGGCTGCTAATGGCCGCTGTACGGCGTGCAGGTCGTCCAACTGGCGGAAGGAGAAGGGGTAGGATGGGTCTCTGGTGGTGCTGGTGGTACTCGGGCGACGGTGGAGGCTGAGCGGAGGCTGATCCCTGATCATGACTCTGAGAGACATGGGCAGCTGGGGGAACGCTTGGTGGTGGCGGAGGAGAGGAGGGGGAGACAGAGGGTGTGACGGTGGTTGGAGGCCCGGCGTCGGTCTGGCCTTTTTTTGGCCCAATGGTTCCTCCATTTCAACTCATGCATTCGCTGCATGTGACTAGACATGTTTGGTGGTGGTTAACCACCTTAAGGTTCTTGCCTCTACTTATTGCATTTACGGCAAAGGTTTGGGATATGACATCGCTGGTTTAATCAGAGGCTTGCTCAAAGAAGGCCCAGGCTTGAGAGGTCCTGGACCTTTTTTGACGGCGATAAGCGAGGGCGGGGTTTTTAGCTGACCGTGGCTGGCGGAATCATATCAGCGGAGTTCTGCGACCGCCCTCTCCCTTTTTGTGGCGGGACCCGTATTGACACTACCCCATCGTCTTCCTCCTCGTCCACTGATGCAGCGCTCGCTAGCACATTCTGGATTTTTGCCGATTGACCGGCTTCCTTCACCTCCTCTGATGGCATCAGTAACTGGGCGTCAGAGCAGACTAAATCATCCTCTTGATCTTTTAAACATGCCTTCTGACCCCAACCCCGCTTTTTGTCATCAAAGAGGTCTTCAGACAATGGATTATCCACAGTGGTGGGTACACGAGTTGACATTTGGGCTGCTTCATGTTGGGAACGGATGCTGATGATGCTGATGATGACATTTGTGGCCGTACTGGGGACCGAGGATGTAAGACTGCTAGATGTAGGTTGCATTAACCACTGAAGGGACAGATTGGCGACGATGTTCGTTATTTTAGATTCACAGGACCCTGACCCAGCGATGACAGGCCTGACGGTCTGCAACTGAGAGATCCGCTGGCATGGTGTTGTCGCCAGCACTGGAAGGAGCACCTTCTCTCGTACCTCTACCTCCATGTGCTACCCCCCCTCTTTGCTCGCTTACCACCTGCTTTTTCGCTCCATGTTCAGAAATTAAAAATTTGAGAAGGTATGGAATAGTTTTGGAAAGTCTCTTATTTAAAAGACGGCAAATCACAGCTCTTCTCAAATCACTCTAATCAAAACAAAATTGCTGGATTCAAATTTAACTGCAAGGTGTCTATCAACAAATCTGGACTGGGCAAAAGTGCAAAAAACACGTATCTGTTATGTTTTCGTATAATAAACGGTATTTGTTGCACCTTTTTAATTCACCTGTGGTGAATATAGAATTGCTGTTTTAAGATTTACGTGGATGCTGCGTCAAGAAACAAAGCTGGGGGTGCAAAAGTCAAAAAACACGTAACTGTTATGTTTTCGTATAATAAACGGTATTTTTTGCACCTTTCAATTCACCTGTGGTGAATATAGAATTGCTGTTTTAAGATTTACATGGATGCTGCATCAATGAACAAAGCTGGGTGTGCAAAAAATCATAAAAAAGTAACTGTTATGTTTTCGTAAATTTTAAAAGGTTATTTTTTGCACCTTTCAATTCACCTGTGGTGAATATAGAATTGCTGTTTTAAGATTTACGTGGATGCTGCGTCAATTGAACAAAGCTGGTGTGCAAAAGTCAAAAAACACGTAACTGTTATGTTTTCGTATAATAAACGGTATTTTTTTGCACCTTTCAATTCACCTGTGGTGAATATAGAAAATTTCTGTTTTAAGTTTTAAAGTGGATGCTGCGTCAATGAACAAAGCTGGGTGTGCAAAAAGTTTAAAAAAAAACGTAACTGTTATTTTTTCGTATAATAAACGGTATTTTTTGCACCTTTCAATTCACCTGTGGTGAATATAGAATTGCTGTTTTAAGATTTACGGGGATGCTGCGTCAATGAACAAAGCTGGGTGTGCAACAGTCAAAAAACACGTAACTGTTATGTTTTCGTATAATAAACGGTATTTTTTGCACCTTTCAATTCACCTGTTGTGAATATAGAATTGCTGTTTTAAGATTTACATGGATGCTGCATCAATGAACAAAGCTGGGTGTGCAAAAGTCAATAAACACGTAACTGTTATGTTTTCGTATAATAAACGGTATTTTTTGCACCTTTCAATTCACCTGTGGTGAATATAGAATTGCTGTTTTAAGATTTACGTGGATGCTGCGTCAATGAACAGAGCTGGGTGTGCAAAAGTCAAAAAACACGTAACTGTTATCTTTTCGTATAATAAACTGTATTTTTTTGCAACTTTTAATTAACCAGTGGTGAATAATGAATTGCTGTTTTAAGTTTACGGGGATGCTGCGTCAATGAACAAAGCTGGGTGTGCAAAACTAAAAAAACATGTAACTGTTATGTTTTCTTATAATAAACGGTATTTTTTGCACCTTTCAATTCACCTGCGGTGAATATAGAATTGCTGTTTTAAGTTTTACGTGGATGCTGCGTCAATGAACAAAGCTGGGTGTGCAAAAGTCAAAAAACACGTAACTGTTATGTTTTCGTATAATAAACGGTATTTTTTGCACCTTTCAATTCACCTGTGGTGAATATAGAATTGCTGTTTTAAGATTTACGTGGATGCTGCATCAATGAACAAAGCTGGGTGCGCTAAAGTCAAAAAACACGTATCTGTTATGTTTTCGTATGATACACGGTATTTTTGGCAACAAAC
This sequence comes from Phyllomedusa bahiana, assembly GCA_025379985.1. Taxonomy (NCBI): domain Eukaryota; kingdom Metazoa; phylum Chordata; class Amphibia; order Anura; family Hylidae; genus Phyllomedusa; species Phyllomedusa bahiana. The sequence goes on along the minus strand of JAODAL010060951.1, from coordinate 9,029 downwards.
AACCTGTGCTGACTACAAGATTGCTGGATTGTAATTTAACTGCAAGGTGGATATTTCAACACAGGTGGAATGGGTAAAATTGAAAATGAACACCTATCTGAAATGTATACTGATAATAAAAGTGAAGTTTTGCACCTAACAAAGAGACCTGCAGTTACTAGAAATGATTTGTATCCATATAAGTTAAGGCTGCCCAAACTCCAGGAAATATTTCAATAGCAAACTGTTAATAATAAAGATATTGCACTACAATGTCTACACTAAGTCTTGGTGAACTTTATCCAGTGTTCTTTATAGACAGAGCTTGTCTGTGTTCGCCCGCGGGGCCCCGCCCCGCTCCCCCCGCCGTGATGTTACAGCGGTAGATGCTGCTTTTAAATTCTCTAGCTAACTACATAAAATCTTCAAATCTCTAATATAACTAAATTGGAAGGATCACAGCTAATAGTAGAGGTTTCTCTGTGCAGAAATGGACTAACTTGGGCTGAGCTGTTTGGCCACAGGCAGGGGCAGGTCCTACCCCTATGAGGACGCTGAGAGACAATGAGGCTGAACAGGAAATCGTGTTCTATGTAAAACGAGGTCATGTGATTTTTCAGCCAATCGCAACCATACACATCCAGTCATGAGTCCCCCACAAAACATCTCACCTGCTCTATTCTGTAATCTGATTTGCTGGCTGCCAAATGACAGGAAGCGCCGAAAAAGGCGCGTCTTAATAGTTTGATGCACAGATTTTAACCTTTATTATCGCATGATCTGAAAATTTCGATCACCATAAAAACCTTGCCGATTTCAAACTTTGTCGATAAAAATCGCTCAACACTACTATTGACCAATCAAAATCAAAGGGCCCGGGACAGTTCAAAATACAGTAAAAAGGCAGAAAAAAAGAGCTGATTGGTTAAGTTAGAGGGGTTTGGGGCTAGCTCAGCCAATAGAATAGGAGCGAACAGAGACCCATTAAAAACTATGGAGAAAAATTTTGACCAATCAAATTCAAAGGCGGAACAGTTAAAAAAATACAGTAAAAATGCAAAAAAAGAGTGATTGGTTGAGCTAGGGGGGGCTTGGCTATGGCTGCCATTCAGAGCGCGAGCTTCTTGTCCCATTGTAGTCTTTGGAGAGATCGGAGCGATGAAATCTCGGTGCTCAGCGCCGTGCGGCCTGGAGTATGATTGAAAAAATCATTTTTATTAAGTGTAAAACATTCTCTGAAAAAGAGCTGAAACCTTCTATAAACATAAATCAATCAAATCCCTAAAAAAGGGTTTGTCCCCGAGATACGGCGCTACATCAGGATTTGGGATATAGAGAATTGCGGGAAATCAGTAATTCAAATTGTTTAAGTCTTCTCAATGGTCCGCGGGAAACCAGCCAATCAGAATAGGACGACACTGGCCCTTCTAAACCTATGGAGGAGTATTGACCAATCAGAATAGGAGCAACAGGGACCCATTATAACCTATGGAGAAAAATTGACCTTTCATATTCAAAGGGGGGACAGTTCAAAAACAGTAAAAATGCAGAAAGGAGCTGATTGGTTGAGCTAGCGGGGGCTTGGCTATACGGCCAAAACAGAGGCAAGCTTACTTTCTCATAGAGTTCTATGGGGAAAAGAAACGCAGAGCGAGCTTGTTTGTGATTGGCTAAGTTAAAAGAGGCGCAGATATTTGGGGCCAATGGGAGCGCGGCGACGCTCTTATGGGTTTTTTTAATGCAATCTGGAATAAAACTGTACATGACCGAATCAAATGATAAGATCAGAAGTTGTGTATATAAAAAAGATCGTAATATGGGCGTAAAGAAAAAAAAAATTAATTCAATAAAATCATTTCTATTTTTTTTTTGTTTACACCCATACTATTGATTCCCTGGCTTACGAAAATAAAGACATAAAAATTTATTTTATTGAATTAATATTTTTTTTTCGTTACCCCATTTATTGATCATTTTATAATTACACCCTCGGGACAATTTGGAGTTTTCATTTGATTTCGGCCATGTACAGTTTTATTCCAGAAATTGCATTAGAAACCCTAAAAGCGTCGTTCGCTCTCCCATTGGTCCAATTAACCGGCCCTTTTAACTTTAGCCAATCACAAACAGAGCTCGCTCTTTCATTTCTTTTTCCCATAGTACTCTATGAGAAAGTAGCTTGCGCTCTGATTGGCTGGGGGTAGCCAAGCCCGCTAGCTCAACCAATCAGCTCTTTTCTGCCTTTTTACTGTATTTTGAACTGTCCCGCCTTTGATTTTGATTGGTCAATTCTTCTCCATAGGTTTTAATGGGTCTCTGTCGCTCCTATTCTGATTGGCTGGCTTCTGCCGACCAATGAGAATAGCTTACAGAATTTGAAATACTTTATTTCCCGGCAATTTTCAATATCCAAATTCCTGATGTAGCGCCTTTTTTGATTCTTGGAAAGTGATGTTATTTATGTATTTTTTGTAGTAGGTTTGAGCTCTTTTTCAGAGAATGTTTGACGCCTTTATAAAGGCGATTTTTTGATTCATACTTCATGCCACACGGACATGTTTAATGATTTCTCGCTGTTTTCCAGCCTGTCTCGAATCGGAATACATGTTCGGCGCAGTCCCGCACAGCACCTAAGCCCCGCACTGCGCCCCACAAACTGGCGAGGCGCGGTGAACTTTTCCCCGCATGTATGATTGCACTTCCTCGGACGACGAATATTAGGTGCAGTCCCGCGCTGCGCCTAAGTCCCGCACTGCGCCCCACACACTGATGAGGCGCGGCGGACTTTACATGGTATGTATGAGCGCACCCCGGCGCGACATAAATCAGGCGCCGGATTTCGCCGGAAAACTGCCGGAAAGGTGCGCTCCGACGCGGCGAGAATCATACATGTCGCCCTAAATGACTATCCAGAAGAGGCAAAAGGTGAGACTATTCCAAAGGAATAACAATTTGTCAGAACATAATACTTATAGAGTGCCAGAAGGTATGAGACAGGCATAATTAAGAACTAAGCTTGAGTAAAGCACAATTTAAAATCTAAATATATAAACATAGTAATGCAAATAGCATTTTCTAAAAAGATGGTAGCAGCGATACAACCTGCAACCTGCAGAAGTCCTGCACATGAATAGAAAAAGTGAACAGATGCCGAATCCTTGGATTTGCAAATCAAGAAGAAGCAATACTGGGGGACTTTTGCAAAACCTGTCAAATAAATCAGGTAGATAATTTCCTTATTTAACCCCTTCCCGACATTGGGCGTATGCATTCGCCATAGCGGGAAGTGACTTCCCGCAAATGGACGTATGCATAGGCCCTGGCGATCGCGCGGGCTTGCGGGCGAGCCGCACGCGATCGCGACATGGAACCAGCGGTAAATTACACGCTGGCTTCATGCCCCATCACCCTGGCCGGAGTGAGTCCGGCCGCGGGTGAAAAAACGTATCATTACCGCAGCCTGTCATGGCCGCAATAATGAAGGCGCAGGCAGGAGGAGTGAGCTCCTCTGCCTACAATCGGCGAGGGCAGCGGCAGAGATGCGCTCGCCTGTCTCCTACCGGACTCCCGGATGCTTTCAGAAAGCATCCGGGTAGTCTGGTGACATCACCATGCCCACAATGCATTGTGGGCATGGTGTCACTAGTTGCCTTGGCGACCTGTGCACAGCAGTAACGCTGTGCACAGATCGCCTCTTCAAACAGCAATCTAATGATTGCTGTTCCCCAGTTAGGATTTGCTGTCACAAATCCTCACTGGGGAAAAGTAAAAAAAATGTGAAAAAGTTAAAAAAAAAAAAGTAAAAAAAAGTAAAACACAAACACAAAAAATAAAATTAAAACATGTACACTGCCCTTTTCCCCTTTACAAACTCCAATCACCCCAAAAAATATCAAAAATAAATAAAGTACCCATATTTGGTATCGCCGCGTGTGTAACGACAGGCCCTATAAATCTGTCATGTTAATTAACCCGTACGGTGAACGCCGTAAAAAACAAAAACAAAAAACAGTCACAGAATTGCGATTTTTGTACACCCTGCAGCACATAAAATGGAATAAAAAGCGATCAAAAACTCATATAATTGCCGAAGTTGTACCAATTAAAACATAAGTTCATCCCGCAAAAAAAATGTCCTTACACGTCTCAGTATACGGAAAAATAAAAAAGTTATGGCTCTTAGAAGACAGCAATGCATAAATATTATTTAACACAATAAAAACACATTTTATTTTAAAGTGCTTCCAAATTAAAAAAAGCTATATAAATAGGGTATCTCTGTAATCGTATCGACCCAGAGAGTAAAGCTAACTGGTCATGGATACTGCACGGTGAGCGCTGTTAAAAATAAAAATAAAAAACACTACTAGGATTGCAGTATTTTCTTCACCCTGCCTTCCAAAAAATGGATTTAAAACTGATCAAAAAGTCGTCCCCCAAAAAATGATACCAATAAAAACGTCAATTTATCCTGCAAAAAACAAGCCCCTACACAGCTCCGTACGCAGAAAAATAAAAAAGTTATGGCTCTCAGACTATTGCGATGCAAAATCGTGTTTTCCTTTTAGAATAAAGGTGTTTTTATTGTTTATAAGCAGTAAAAGATAAAAAAAAATACAAATTGGGTATCGCTGTAATCGTATCGACCTGCTGAGTAACACTAACATGTCAGCTATACTGCACGGTGACCGCTGTAAAAAATAAAAATAAAAAACACTACCAGGAATGTTGTATTTTGTTCAAAATGCCTCACAAAAACCTTAATAAAAAGTGATCAAAGCGGCATTTGCCCCCCATAATGGTACTAATAAAAATGTCAACTCATCCCACAAACAAACAAGCCCATAATCAGCTCCGTATACAGAAAACTGAAAATGTTATGGCTATCAGAACAGGACAACATAAAAACGCAATTTTTTATAGACCTATTTCTATTGTGTAAAAGTAATAAAACATAAAAAAACTATATAAAATCTATACCATTGCAATTGTACCGCCCCCATAGTAAAGATATCCTATCATTTATACTGCACGGCGAACGCTGTAAAATTGAAGCCCAAAAAACAATTCTGGAACTGCGTTTTCCCCTCATTTTCATAGCCCAATGCAAAAAAAATAAAAAATTTGGAACACCTGTGCACCCTAAATGCACAATACACCCCTAGATGAGATCTATGAGGCGTGCTGAATCCAAAATGGGGCGGCTTCTGGAAGGTTTCATCTGTTCTGGTACTTTGGGGGCTTTGTAAATGCGACATGGCCCCACCAAAATCTGCATTCCAAAAGCCAAGTAACACTCCCTCCCTTATACGCCCTGCCATGCGCCCAAATAGCAGTTTACACCCACATGTAGGGTATTGCCGAACTTGGAAGAAATTGCGTAAAAAAGTTTTGGGTCCTTTTTTACCAGGATGCCTTGTAAAAATGTAACATTTTCAGCTAAAATTGCAGATTATTGGAAAAAAAAAATTATTTCATTTTCACAGCCTAACGCTAAAATATTTTGTGAAACACCTGTGGGGTCGATATACTCACTACACCCCTGGATATATTCCATAAGGGGTGTAGTTTCAAAAATGGGGTCTTTTTAGGGGCATTTATTAAGTTTTAGTACCTTAGGGTGTCCGCAAACCTGACATGGCCCCAAAATACAATCATAATGAAAATGAGGCCCCAGAGTCCAGTAGGTGCTCCTCCTATTCTGGGGCTTGTGGTTGAGCCAAATAATGCACTAGGGCCACATACCAGATATCTCTGAAAACAGCAGAATCTGGGGAATCAATATTAAGTTGCATTTTCCTGATCACATTTACCGTATTCTTGTGAATAATGTATAAAAATTGAAAATCTGCAAAAAAAGTGTAATTTTTAAATTTCACTTCCACATTGCTTTAATTCCTGTGAAACACCTAATGGGTTAATAAACTTCCTAAATGCGGTTTTGAATACTTTAAAGGGTGTAGTTTCTTAGATGAGGTCATTTATGGGGGTATCTAACATACAGGTCAATCAAAGTCACGTTAGAACTAGACGGGTCCCTAAAAAATGTATATTGCAAATTTTCTTGAAAATTTGAAAATTACTACTAAATTTTAAAGCCCCCTAATGTCGTAAAAAAAAAAAAAGACATTTGAAAATATGATGCCAAACTACAGCAGACATATGGTAGATGCTAGTTATAAACTATTTTGAGTGGAATATCTATCTGTCTTACATGCAGAAATTTTTGAAGTTTGAAATTGGTAAATTTTTCAAATTTTTCACGATACTTTGATATTTTTCACAAATAAACAAGCATTTTTTGGACCAAAATTTCTTACTATCTTAAAGCACAATGTGTCACGAGAAAACAATCTCTGAATCACATGGATAGGTTAAAGTGTCAAAAAGTTATTCTCACATAAAATGACACATGACAGATTTCAAAAATGGGGCTCTGTCAGAGAGGCCAAAACTGGCTCCGGCGGTAAAGGGTTAACAAGAAATGGATATCATGTTATAAAAAAATGGTTACCTATCTTAAAGCAGTCTGAAAAATTCACCTATCCTACATCCTGTAGGACAGAAAATACACCAAGATGGGGTAGAGTTTGGGGGCTCATGTAAGCAATTGGGCACCCCCATTTTTTTTCAGCCTTCTGTTCCTATGACAAAATCTAAAACAAGAATTAACAACACAGATGTGAGGCTAGCCTAAGTAATACTAAATGTTATATATGATTACATATGAAGTTTATTAGAGCCACAATATTAATCTGTGTGAGGCACAAGATTTCGTTGAACATACTTTAAGGCACATTAATGTCAAAGTCAAATGTGTTTATGCTGTTACTTGTGTCACATAACACAACTTGTTTTTATTATGAATAGAAGACATTTACTTAAAATATAATGCACTTGAATGATGTGATCACCCTATCCAAAGATGGTTTGTATGGTGCACAAATGTATAATGTAAGGGAATATAATGCCCATTTATAGAACATAAAATTAAATTAACCTTACATGCTATAGTTATAAATAAACCTTTTTGGTTTAACATATTTTACATAGACATTTTTCTTGCTTTATCTTTAAGATGCTGGGAACTAAGTGCCGGAGAAATCAAATGGATTTACCAAGCACCAATATTAGCAGCTATTGGGGTGAGTCTGGTTTACTGAGTCACAAGTTTGTGAAGCGCAATTAAGCTGTTCACAAAATAAATGGAACTTATTTTAGTTATATGTTTATCAGGTTTATTAACCCATTCTTTGCTCCATTTTTAATGTTTTCTTTTTAGATTTAATTTTTCTGGAGTTTCCTCTGCATTATCAATGAAATGTTAAATTTATTCTGTGGGTCTGTACAACTGTAAAAGAAAACCAAATTTATTTAGTTTATGTCACGTTTTACTACTTTAAAAAAAAAAACATTTTTATTTAAATTTCTTTTGCATATATATTTTCTAAGGTTTGTTGCTTGTGGCCTGAAGTGTAGTTTCTAATGGTGCCATTTTGTCAGATTTTTATCACTATTATTTTTTTGTGAATTTTACAACATTCAAGGTACAGGATAAATAAGGTTATATTTCAATAGCTTACTCTACAGTTATTTTTTTTTTCTTATATGTAAAATGCAGTTTTCTTCATTTGTTTGATCAAATGAAGCTCAGTAGTTCCATGTGTCTGGACACACAGAAAACAGCACTGTGTCAAGCCCATGAGATCGGGAGAACAAGGGTTTTGGCTTTTTTCCAGGCAGTTTTTGAAGCCACGCCTCTGATTCTTCCAAGACTTTCACCATGAGTAAGGGCACAGGGGGCATACACTGAAACTATGGTCGAAAGGTAGGAAATTAGACAAAACATAGCAAAGGATCAGATAGTTTTACATACAAAGGGAAATAGCTTACAAACAGTAAATACTGCTAATCAGCTTTAAAGTAGTGAGGCTATATGCAACACAGGAAAACCACAAATTAGCACAGAGAACAGAAATATATTACAGGTAGATGAATAAAACCTCAGGTAAGCAATTTGAATTTTGTTTCTTTCGGTTTGCTGGATAACAACTTTAATCAACTCCTTTTTTATCCTATTTTGTCTGGTACTTGAAAAAAGATAAATATATCAAGAAACTTCTGTGTGTCCCAAGAGGTTATGCATAGTCCTCCTCCTCACAATACTGTATCCTTATTTTACGACTAGTGGCTGAAGCAGGAGCCTCTGCCCTCTACTCTTTCTAGTATTTCTTTTCCCAGTCTTTGTCTAAGCCTCTCCCCTTACCTGTTCACCAGCCCAAAATGAAACAGCTAAGCAGAAAATGAACCCATGTGTTTTCTCAGGGATCACACATTTCAGACTTTTCATTCAGATTGACAATGTGGTTAAATTTCCTTTTATGTTACTTTTAGACTGTATCTCTAATTGTATGTCAGAGTAGTCCCCAACATATAGCTCCAATGTATATGTATGTTAAAAAACATGTATACTACAATGTATACATTTTTACTGCATTTAGTTAGATGGAATAGTGCAGCTCTATGTCCTATACCATCAAGACATGGGCCTTTTAACCCAATAGATGCCATACTCAGTAGTGGCAGTGCCATCTACCTGGTCTGAGCAGTAATCACATCCTCAGCCTCAAACAAGACTTTTTAAAAAAGGAGGAAGGTGAAGACATGCATTGTCCAATTATCAACTGACAGAAAGAGAGAGGAAAGGAGATAATCAATGTTCCTTCCTCTCCTCTGCAGCAGGAATTAAAAAATATGTTAAGTAGTAGAGGAGCAGACAGCGCTATCTGCTGCTCCAGTAAGAAACGTTCAGAAAGTTCATCTGGGTGCCTGACTAAAAGAAAGTCACAGGATGTGTACAGTGTAAGTCCTATATGCAGTCTTACACTGTTTTGTGTAATTAGTCGACTGGTATGTTGTTCAGGAGGGGGAGTAGGGCAATGTTGCCAAATTGGTGAAAAACTGGTCTTTGAGATACACAGGTAGTACTGTAACCTTCTGACACACTCTTTGAAAGGGCTTAAAGGTTTATCATCCAAATTAAAATAGAA
>JAODAL010060950.1:0-20600 GCA_025379985.1 Phyllomedusa bahiana | reverse complement strand
CAAAGCGGTAACCACAGGGGCAACATCTCTAACAATGTCAGGGTATAAAGGAATTGCCTCAGCCACAGTCAGTTTTGATGAATGGTTGATCTTCTACTTTGAAAGCAGGTGAATAATTTTGCTGAAATCTGTTTGCCCTGGGAGCGGAATCTTTTCCCCTGGGGCAGCGCTTTGCCTGCTCCATGTCATCCATTACACTCCTCATGTGATGAGGTTGAAGATATGGGAGCAGTAGCACCGGCCGGACCCAATTCCTCTTGCTCTTTGCATCGAACTAACTGGATAAACTTATTATATATTTTGGGAGTCGGAGTCGGTCCCTTTTATGACGATGACGACTCCTGCAAAATAGCCTCCACGACTCCGACTTCACAGCCCTGGGTGAGAAGGAGGTTATGGAGTTATTTTGTGAAAAACATCACCTATTTATAGTATATCACTGAGGGGGCCACGAATGACTAGAACGAGGTTCCAGTATTCGCCCTCACTTATTACCTGAACACGTCTGAGCGCTGTACTAGGCTGTTCTCATCTCATCGCACTGTGCATGTAGTACCCAGGCTTGCCATCATTAATTTCAGGGCCTCATACAGCCAAAACATCTGGGGCCCCCATCCTTCACCAGTTCCAATCTTGCAGCATATTGGTGACCCTTTTTTTTTCTTAAATTTGTCCCTTGACAGCAGTATTGCCCTTGTTCCCCCATTCCATTAAAGGGGTTATCTCACTACAGATATTGATGGCGTAGGGCTAGAATATGGCATCATTGTCAGATAGGTCCAGGTCTCACCACTGGAACCCGCTCCTGTCCCAAGAAGTGCCCCCCGAAACCTCTGTGTTCTGAATGGAGAGGTAGTCAGGACTCTCCCATAAACACGTATGGAAGTACTGCGTTTAGCCGATCGACGATGCTCGGAACTCCCATTTATGTCTATGGGAGAGTCCTGTCCACCTATCCGTTCATAGAGCTAGGATATGGCATCATTGTCTGATAGGTCCAGGTCTCACCTCTGTGATCCGCTCCTGTCCCAAGAAGTGGCCCCCGAAACCTCTGTGTTCTGAACGGAGAGGTAGTCAGGACTCTCCCATAGACATAAATGGGAGTTTCGAGCATCATCAATCGGCTAAATTCAGAACTCCCATACGTGTTTATGGAACAGTCCCGACCACCCCTCCGTTCAGAACAGAGAGGTTTCAGGGGCCACTTCTAGGGACAGGAGCGGGTCCCAGAGGTGAGGCCTGGACCTATCAGACAATGATGCCGTATCCTAGCTCTATGAACGGATAGGTGGTCAGGACTCTCCCATAGACATAAACGGGAGTTCCGAGCATCGTCGATTGGCTAAACGCAGTACTTCCAGACGTGTTTATGGGAGAGTCCTGACTACCTCTCTGTTCAGAACAGAGAGGTTTTGGGACTTGTTTAGGAGATAGGTGCGTGCGGACCCGCTCCTATCAGACTTTGATGTCATATCCTAACAATATGCATCATTGTCTAAAGTAAGACGACCCCTTTAAGTCTCCTGCTCATTGCAATCAAGCAGTGAGGAGGAATGGGAGATTCAGCTCCCTTGTTCCAGTGACTGGTAGAGGTCCCGGCTGTGATCATACAAGTATTACCTACCCTGTAGATAGGGGATACATTTTTTCGTGGGATGACTACTTGAAGGGTCACTCTCACCACCTTGATTAGACTTGAACATAGTCAAAAATAAATAAAGGCATTTACCAGATTTCAGAGTTAGAGCATTATTATCTCCTGATTCTGTACATATGCCTCCCTAGGTTACCGACCACCTCACTCTGCTCTAGCAGTGGCCAGGCTGGTGAGGTCATTCCCTGCTGTTTCTTATAAGCAGCTCTGGAGCTTATGTTTGATGTTGACAAACTTTAACCTCTTAGAGCTCTATAGCCTTGTGCCCTGCTGTTTAAACCCTCTCATCACCAATGTCCCTTTAATAGACTCATCTAGGAATAGCAGAACTGAAATGTCAGTCACTGTTGTAGAATTGCTTACAGCCTGAACAGGAAGTGGGAGCTTGAAGCTATAGAACCACCCACAGTCTGATCAGAAAGTGGGAGCCTGAAGCTGTTGAACCGCCCACAGCCTGAACAGGAAGTGAAAGCCTTAAGCTATAGAACCGCCCACATCCTGAACTATAAGTGGGAGCCTGAAGCTGTTGAACCGCCCATATTCTGAACAGGAAGTGGGAGCCTGAAGCTGTAGAGCCGCCCACATCCTGAACAGAAAGTGGGAGCCTGAAGCTGTTGAACCGCCCACAGCCTGAACAGGAAGTGGAAGCCTGAAGCTATAGAACTGCCCACAGTCTGAACAGGAAGTGGGAGCCTGAAGCTGTAGAACCGCCCACATCCTGAACAGAAAGTGGGAGCCTGAAGCTGTACAACCACCCACAGCCTGATCAGGAAGTGGGAGCCTGAAGCTGTTGAACCAACCACAGCCTGAACAGAAAGTGGGAACCTGAAGCTGTAGAACCGCCCACCTCCTGAACAAAAAGTGGGAAGCTGAAGCTGTAGAACCACCCACATCCTGAACAGAAAGTGTGAGACTGAAGATGTAGAACCGCCCATAGCCTGAACAGAAAGTGGGAGCCTGAAGCTGTAGAACTGCCCACAGTCTGAACAGGAAGTGGGAACCTGAAGCTGTAGAACCGCCCACATCCTGAACAGAAAGTGGGAGCCTGAAGCTGCAGAACCGCCCACATCCTGAACAGAAAGTGGGAGCCTGAAGTTGTGGAACCACCCACAGTCTGAACAGGAAGTGGGAGACTAAAGATGACTGACGAGTTTGATAAGAAAATCCCTTTAATAGGTTTGTCCGACATTAAAAAATGAATCAGAAATGTGGCCAGGCTAGTCCTCCCGAGCTCCCTGGTGGCCCGCGACCATCCCCCTGCTGTCCAGGCTCCAGCGCCAGTTTACTTACCCGTCCGCGCTCCTGTGCTTCCTGCTTCTGCCTGTCCCGGCTGCCGCGCGCGTACCCTTCTGCTTAGGGCGCACGTGCGACGGCTGGTCTGGATTTAAAGGGCCAGCGCGCCGGTAATTTGTCCTATATATTGTTCATGCCCCCTGCACTCTCTGCCAGATTGTTGGTGTGCATTCAGTGTCTTTAGAGAGTGTTGGAGTCCGTATTGATTATCCGTGTACCAGTCCGTTCCGCTACATTTCCTGACCTTGCCTGTTTGCCGCCTGCCCTGACCGTCTGCCCTTCTCTGACCACGAACCTCTGCCGCCTGTCCTGACCTTCCTGCCTGTCCCTGACTACGTCTCCGGATTACCACGCAGTATCCGGCCGCCATCGCAAGCAAGTCACGTCAGGGGTAACGACCTGGTAGCCTCAAGCCGCAGCAAGTCCATCCCGCTTTGCGGCGGGCTCTGGTGAAAACCGGGGGCTACTTAGACTCCGCTCCCTGGTGTGGGCTTCACCATCGCTTGCAGTGGTCTAGCGAATCCACCAATCCGTTACAGTCAGAAGAAGCAGATCCCAGTGGAGCCCAGAGCGGCAGCAGCGAGGGACAGGTAGGTAAGTAACCAGCCTCTCCCCATTTCTGAATACATTTTTTCGTCCACACGACCCCATTAAAGAGCGGCCAGGTTTGTTTGTCGCTTCATTTTCTATAAGGATATCGTCTTGTGATGCTCGTCTGTGACAGTGACTCAGAACTGCAAGGGGGAAGAAGTTAGTTTCCTAGAACCTTATGCTGGATCTGGGAAATGCTTCCCACTGTTAAAGCTGAATGAAATAACGGATTCACCGCAGTCTTTAAAGGGAATGTGTCATCAAAAAATGACTTATTGTTTAACTCACATTTTTATGTTAAACACATTTTTATTCGGAATTTTTGGTTGTTTTTTTTTTAATTTTCCAGATCACTTTCAGTATTTTTTAATAATTCCCAAGTCCTGTAGTTTTCACTTTGGCCACGAAGCCTAATAATAGTCTGACACTTCCTGTTCTGTTTAGAGAGCTTTTCAGCAGTGTCTGCTCATTATCAGCACAAAGAGGGTCAAGCTGAAAGGAGACACCAATGTGTACAGATAACACAGAGTCCACCAGAGGAGATGTCACAGCTCCCCCTCTCCCCTCCCTTCACGGTGAAAACTCTCCTATAGATGTCTATGGGACAGAAACTGTCTTAAGAATCCTATGGGCATGAAGCTGCTGTAAAGTATCTCTCTGACTGCTGTTAAAGCAGTGCAAGCAAGAATGTCTTCCCCACAATCATATATAGACGGCCAAATAGAGAAATCTACAATCAGGAAATAAAACCGGCTCAGAGGAAAAGCATATGGATCAGGGGCTTGATTTAATAAGTAAAAAAAAAAAATTGCAGACATATTCCCTTTAAGCCGTCAATACAGAGTCAGATGATTCCGGTGTAAAGTATGTTTTTTATCATTTACAGGGAAACAGCAACTCATGGAGAGCAGTGCGCTGGATGACAGCACCAGGAGCAGGGATTAATGCTGACATCTGTAAGTGAGGTTACATGAGTCAATACCTAGACATGAGTTGCTTAGTAATGATAATCACATGTTGTACTGAAAAAAGTACAATTCTACAATCTAAAGTCATTTTTCAGCAACGTTTCAATAATTTGGGGAACTTAACTCATTTATCATAAGCTTCCTAGTTCAGTAATAGAATGACAGAACTAGAGTAAGGATACAGGAACAGGCAAGGGGAGCTGTAGCTGCAATTAAGGATAAAGTTACACTGTGCTAAGGATTTGCATTTTTGGACTGTTCAAAACAGTCCTGCCGGTTGTAAAGCCAAGCGTATGTAACTAAATTGAACTTTTTTACATGTAAAAAAAAATACAGCAGTTTTATTTTTCACATATATGAGTTTCTTGCACATTTCTGTACAGTTATGGCTGCAGGATACTGTTGTATACCTGTGTGTCAAAAACTCAGGAGTCAGGACTGGGTGGACTGCAATACCCAGGAGAGATGAGCAAGATTAGGGCTATTAAGTTTAGAGAAAAGACGGCTTCAGGGGACATAATAAATATGTATAAATATATCAGAGGTCAATATAGAGATCTCTCTAGGTCTATTAAGAAATTAACTATAATATATACGAAAATATAACAAGTGAGTGAGCTTTTGTAGACCTGAATGGATCCAAACAAGGCGTCCTCTACACTAAAGAAGAAGAGGTTCCTACATAGTCAAAAAGATTCGTAACTGTAATACATAGACCGGGAACTCTCGCCAAGAACGGTCACGTTAAGTCACTAAAAAGCGTGCAAAAGGTCTGAATCATTTCCGATGTAAAAATAACATTGAATGGACCGGATGTCTGGAGAAGGTCTGATAAATTTCCTAGATGTACATAATATAACAAGTTATAGACCAAGTCTGAAAGGGTCCGATACATTCTTCTATTCATATTATAACAAGTGTAATAGTGACCAGATTCTGGTAGAAGTCTGGAGACTTTCTAATGTATAATAGAACAAAGTTAGAGACCTGAGGTCGAAAGTCTATACATTGCGATTTAATAATATATCAATTATTGGACCAGAGCTGAGATCGAGACTGTCGAATGTTAATAATATAAACAAGGTAATATGACCGAGGCGAGAAGGCGGATACAGTCTTGAGTAATAAAAACTATTAAAGTGACCGATTCTGGAGAAGTCTGGAGTCTGTTTCTAATGAATTAACAAGGGATAGAGGCACCGGGATTCTGTAAAGGGTCTGAAAAAATCTAATGTAAATAATATACAATTATAGACCGATTCCGGAGAAGGTCCCTGGATACTGTTTCTAATGTAATATATAACAATATAGGTGACCAGGAGTTCTGGTAGAATGGTCCTGGATACATTTCTAGAGTGCACCCGACTGCCCATAGGACGCCCGCCGAGGGACAGTTTTTCCCCCGCGCCCCTCGCCACGTCATGGCCGCAACGTCCAACATATGCGACGGACCCCTGCCAGCCGACACCCCCTCGCGCCTCTCACCCACAATGCAGCATCAACGCCCCGCGCCTGCACCGCATATGTCAAGCAGCTCCGAGGGCTGTACTCCGATCTTCTGTTGTCGTCTGTGCAGCTCCCAGGACCAGGCTGGTCGCCGATGTATATACGTCAGATCCGCGCGCCTGCTCCCCCCCGCTCTGCTGCCAGCGACCGCTCCCAAAGACAAAGAGAAGCAAACTTCAGTTAAGTTTGGTTTATGTATTTGTTTAAACTACGAGCCCTGCCACCTATAATACTGCCCGGCCTTACCTACCTATATAATGCCCTCACTCCTACCTATATACTGGACCTACCTATATACTGCCCCGCCTAGCTATATACTGCCCGCCTACCGATATACTGCCCCTCCTACCTAGTTATATCACCCGGCTGGCATATACTGCAGCGGGAGCCTCTATATACTGCCTGCCTGCTATATACTGCCCGGTCTACCATTTGACAGCCCGGGCCTGCGAAATCTGCCCTTCCTCGATATACTGGCCCTGGCCTACCTATATAAGCGGCACGCCTACTATAATGCCCCAAAGCCTGCTTTTATACTGACACGTGCCTGCTACATAAGTGGCCCTGCCTGCCTATAGCCAGCCCTCCTACCTATAAGTGCCCGCTGCGTATATACTCCCTGCTTACCTATAATCCCGGCCCGCCTATACAGTCTTCCTGCTGGATACGGCCCGCCTAGCTACATACTGGCCCTGCCTGTGTTACTACTGCCCGCCTGCTACTTACTGCCCGCTGCTACATTCTGCCCTGCCTGTCTACCATACTGCCCCTGCCGTCTATTTTAACGGCCCTTACCTGCTAATTACTGGGCAAGCCCCTAGCATAACTGGCTAAATACTGGGGGCTGCCCAGTACCCGCTCTGTTCTCGGAGGAACGCCCCCTACCTGGTCTGGTTACTGAGGCAGCCCCACTACCTGGGCCTTGGTACTGGCAGCCCCACGACCTGCGTGACTGCAGCCCCACTTAACTGGCTGTTTCTGGGGCAGCCCCAGCTACGCTGGCGGTTACTGCAACCCACTACCTGTCTATTACTGGGCACCCCTACTACCTGATGGTACGGGCTGCCCTACCTCCGGCTTGTACGGGCTACCCCAGCCTCCTTGCTGGTACTTAGGGGGGCTCTACCCAGCAACTTAGGCTGGTACTGGACCCCTGTACCTGCGGTTACTTGACCCTGCTTCCTGCGGGTGAATGGGGCAGCCCAATGTTCCTGTCGGGTTCGCTAACCCAGCGTTCCTCGGGACGGGTTGCATCCCACCTAGCTTCATGGCGGGGTACTGGGCAGCCACCCACTACTCGGCTTTACGAGCAGCTATGCTACCCGCTATGACAGGGAGGACGCTGTCCTACCTACTCAATGGTATGGAGAAGCCTTGTGAAATACCCAATGGTCCGAACTATTTTCATTCATCGATCATGACTGTTTAATTCTTGTGTTAGGCTATCAGTCGCGTTCTGGTTATGTGATAGAATCGACTAGAGGAGGTGTCTAAGAAGTATTTGGGTAAATTTCCTAACAGGACGGATTAGTGACAACGAGGATATTGACTCTCTTGCGTTAAACGTTAATAGAAAGGAAGGGAACAACCATCTGAAGACAGCTTGGTTGTGCTGATAAATTATATTAAGATCAACTCATCAGAGTTGACGTCTCCCGGTGAGCCTACTGTCTCAGGGCATTAGTCCTTCGTGTGTGATCGAGGCTGTTTTCAGGTTGTGACCTTACTGCTGGTGATGTGATTGTGGGTGTTGTAAGGTAGTGTTTGCGTAAGTGTAGTGGTCATGTGGGCGTGTCCCTGATTGTAAAGCTAGCGCACACATATTCTCTGATGCGGGTGTCTCTCTCTCTACGGGGCGCAGGCGGGGGTTGCGGCACACTAGCAGTGGGTGTGCTTAAGTTTAGGCGTTTCTTTTTTTGTGCTATAAGGGTACAACAGGTTCTGGCCTCCGTCTGATCTTTTACATCCTAAATCTCTGAATATGAATCATAATGAGCCATGATTAGCACCTTATATGTAGGTTGACTTTTAGATAGTGGCGAGTGCGAAACAATGACATTTTTTAGGAGATTGGTTGGTGGAGGGCGGGGCCGTCAGGCGATTTATATGCCCGTGGCCCGCCCGGTCTATGTAATCAATATTACAGTTATAGGTGACCAGATTCTGGAAGGTCTGGATTCATTGCTAGAGTATTAATATTACTTGTTGATTTAACCAGATTCTGTGAAGGCTTGACATGTTCTAGTTATTAATGATAAACTAGATATATGATCCACAGCGGATAGTTCTGTAGAACAGTTCTAGTCGGTTATTATAGTTTAGGTGTATTTGACCGATTCTGTTGATGGGCCCGGAGATCATGCTATTGTATTTCATGATCAAGTTTTTGGGACCGTGATGCTGAGATGTAGTCGGTTACATTTCTAAGGTTATTATATTTACAAGTGTAGGTGTGACCGATTCTGAGAAGTCTGATCATGTCTAAGTTAGATGTTTTAGTTATATGACCAAATTCGGAAGTCTTGTCTTTCATATGTAATAATATAAATATTCTATGACCTGTGGCTGGAAAGTCTGGCATACAGTCTATATTTAAGTATGAACAAGTGAAATACCAAGTGTCTAGAAGCAGGAGAACTTTTCTAGATGTAATAATGAACTAGGTATTTTCCGGTAGGTCTGAAATGGCCGGACTCGGCGAATTTTAAGTGATTTAGTTTTAGAACGGATCCTAGTGGATGTTAAATTGCGATGGGTATATGAACTGCTATTGTGTACACAGATCGGGTGAGGTCTGGATACATCGCTGAGGAATAGAGTATTACAATTATTGTGACCTGGATCTGTTAGTCGAACATTGCTGAGTAAATAATTAAACTTGTTATAGTGTCCGATTCGTGGAGAAGGGTCTGATGATATTTTTTCCTATAATCATATATCTGGTTATGGTCCGGTTTGATGAGAAGTTTCTGAGACAATTTCTAAGATGTAGAAGAATAAAAAGGTTTATAGTGACCATTTCTGGTAAGGGTCCTGAATACATCTCTAGATGGTAATAATATAACAAGTTAGAATGAACTCATGATTCTGAGAAGGTCTGGATACATTTCTAAGGGAAAGAATTTCTATGGATAGTGCCTGAGTGGCTGAAAGGCCGGAGACATTTCTAGAGTATTATGAGAACAATGATAGACCAGTAGCCGAGAAGCGGGAACTGTTTAATGTAATAAATAACATGTATATTAGTGACCATGTTTCGGAGAGGGTCTGAACATTTCGAAGTAATAATATTACAGTCTGTACAAGGATTCGGCAAGGGTCTGGTACCTTTCGAGAGCAAGAATTAGTCTAGTTTTAGTACCGGATCTGGAGAAGGTCTGGAGACATGTTCGTGAGGTAATTAATATATAGGGTTATATGACCAGTATTCTGAGAAGTCTGGATTTCATTCTAGAGCAAGAATATAACCGTTTTATGACCGATTCGGAAAGGGCGATACTGCTAAGGCTATAATGATTACATTTTTAGTGACCGGAGTTCGAGAAGGAGTCGGGAGTACATTTCTAGATGTAATAATTTTAACAAGGTTATAGGGACAGGATTCTGGAAAGTCTGATACATTTTGTCATAGAGGTAATTAGATCATTTAAATACCAATTCTGGAAAGTCCTGAGACTTTTCTTTGTAATACATATACAAATTAAGTGACCGATCGGATAATCTGGATACTTGCGAAGGACTAATATAAATATGATAGTGACTCGGGGATCTGGTAGAAGCTGAGTCTGTATCAGTGGTCAATTATGAAAATCTAATATTATCTTATACCTCGGTGTACAGGAATAGTCACTCAGTCCTTACACGGTGCAGTGCTCCAAAATGCACTGATCTGGATTCACTGTTCGGTCCAATGGCAGGTTCACCATTTTTTATGTACGAATTGACCCTGTATATAGTAAGATAGCTGTTTCCATCTCTTCCCACATGAGGTGTTTGGCTTTGCAGACAGAACAGCAATCACACGCTGCAGTTGCGTGAGTAAGCAGTTTTTATTTCGATCTTGTGTGGGATTGGTGTCGACTTAACCCGCCTTCAGTGGTAAATCTGCTGAATATGCAGCACATACAATGAAATATTAATTCTTATAGGCGGACATTATTTCGTACGCGCATGTGAATTTTTACTTCCTATTTTCAGGACTAATAAATAGGAGTCGTAAATAAATTCTGAGAGTCGGATATAGTAACTTTACAGTTTAAATTGCTAGCTTTTCAGACATGAGATATTTGGGCTACTGCTTCTTCAGGCCACAGCAAAGAGTTAGAATTCGAAGCCGAGCTTATATTCAGCAGCAGCCCCGGATCCCAGTTAACATCATTAAAATCATCTTCTAAACGACATAATAATGAATAGAATAAGCTTATTTCGAGACGCCAACATTTCGGCAGGCACTCTTTACAAATTCAAGGTAAACATACAGTCATTACAAATTAAAATACTTACAAATAGACACAAGTGGAGCCCTCTTCGTGGAGCTTACTATCTTTAGGTTTATGGGAATCGACGTAAGAATGCAAGTGGTACTATGGTCCGGCCTTGTTCATAAATAGGGTGGTTTACATGATAAATGGATGAACCGGCCCCCAACTGTATCAACATATAGCGAATAAGGTCCCGGTGAGGCCCAGTGCTGGAGTACAGATTAGTGTGATACAGTTATGATATCTGTGGTGGGCCAACCGAGATATTAGGTTCATGGCCATCTTAAAACGTTGAGGGGTTGAATCCTGAGCGCCGCGGGACATATTCCAGAGATTCGGTGCCGCACGGTGTAGAAACTTGTAGGCGGCTTGAGAGGATTCGGATGATTGAAGGATTTATCTGATAATCAGCAGCATACGTTCTCGGAGCGATACAAGACGATGAGATTCTAGAGAGCACAGGCTGTGAGAGGCGCTTTAGGTGAAGTGCCTGAGTTTATAGCGGTATCGCTTACTGATGCGCACCAGTGAAGTGTCGACACAGTTTGAGGCTGCAGTATACCGAGAGAAAGGACAAGCTGCTGCTGCATTCGACAGAGTAAGGTAGTTGGCTGAATAACCTTACAAGATTGCAGTTTCAAGACAAATGAAATATACATGTAATGAGATTTGAGCCGGTCCACAGTGAAATGACGAGTTGAATATGCTTGTGGGGCAGCAGGAGCGGCATAGGATTGGTTAGATGTAAGTCAAGCAGAATCAAATAAAACCCCGAGACGCGCCGCTGCCGTAAAATGGTACAACAGACAAATCATGATATACTGGAGAGTGTTTGAAATAGTCATTGGCAGGCTAGTTGATTTTCTAGAAAAGAGACATATTCATGACAGCGACAAGACAGCACTGGGGTGTACATGATAGTATTTCACAAGAGTTTATATTGTCATCCGCCTAAAGAACTAGGAAGGCCTATTCAAGTATTGTGTGCCTAGGGCTTTCTTTGATATAAGTTACCGTGTACTATCCCGGAAACCCCTACACAAAAGTATAAGTATGAGGCGAATCCATGAAACGAACTACTGAAGAGCGTCCAGATGTAGACGTAACCAAGATCTTCCGAGCCAAATGCCGACTGAAGAAGGTGATGCCACAGGCAAATCTGCAAGAATCCAAGTGATCTCAAGAGTGTGGATCCTTAATTTCTGTAGGAGGCATTTGAGACTGTACTAAGCAGGTCCCGATTGGTTCATATCCGGTTTGCAGCGGGGCAAGAAGAAGTAGCAGAAATGACGATTAGCGAGAGTAGACCATCGTTTCCAGGGTGTTTAAGGAATGGCAGTAGAGAACTGTCGTATTATCACACTGACGTCAGGAGCTTTTGTATAATGGGGTTAGATAAATTATGCGTTTGGAAATGAGAATATTATCCCATTTAGAGGTACAGAGTCAGTAAGAGAGGATACTGAGTTATTAGACTGTCGAGGTGGATTTTGAGTCAGTAGAGCTGTGTCGCGAGCGACTGAGAAGCCTGCACACTCGACCGCTGTCTCGGGTCATTCTCGATAATGTGAAGTACGTCGTGGACAGGAGGGGATTATTTGGAGACTGAGATATTTTACCGAGATGTCTTTCAAGGTTTCTTTGATTGAGGGCCATCTTCAGCTCAGAGTCATGACCTGCCTGCGCGTGAGGCCATAGAGGTGGGATGGATATACTTGGTAGTGTGTTTATGGGGAATGAGAGAGTTGAAATTTTTTTTGTGTGGCGCTGGAACAGGGTTATTCCTGACTTGAAGTGTAGTAGAAATCGGCAGTAGCGTTACGTTCGCCTCACCCGCAGCACTCTTCATCCTGTGTAATCATCTTCATTGCCAACCGCCTGACTCTGTGTGCGTGTGTGATTCCCATCTTTCCCAGGTGTTGCGAGATTTCATTGTTTCGTTTTACACCGGTCTGACAGAGAGGAAGAGAGATGGGAAGGAGGGACTGGAGGGCTGTAGTCCGGAGAGTTTGGGTCGATAGGTCTGAAGGATATTCGTGTCCAAAAGCGGAGATGTAGAAAGTAGTGATAAATGGTGGTCAGAAAGATAAAATGAGATTTAGAATGTGGATAGAATTACAAAGACCAGATCCGAAGGTCCCATCCGTGGGTGGATTAGTAAAACGGCGAGACCAGAAAGTAATTAAAAACTTGTGAGCAATACATGGGTCATAATTGATTTTGAATATCACCGATATATCTTTGCAAAGATGAGAATGGGAGCCAGCGCTAAAGAATCCTAAACTCGGAAGCCGGGTCCCTGAACAAGCACCGGAGAAAAGCTGATAATCTGTGGTGACCGGCCAAAGAGGAAATGTAGGAGGTGCAGGAGTTAGACCTAGAGGCAGGTAAGAGTTGTTTCCTACCCTCCTCACCTGCCTTGCTCAGCCTTATGGTCCCACAGTTAGGACAGCACTTGAAGCGTTCAGATGCTGAGTCTTGTTTCAGGAGCCACAGTGAATTGAAAAAAAGCATGAAAAGCTTATTTGAACACCCTTCCTTTAAGCACGACTTATAACGAAAATAACGTACACGTATGCTTCATGTAGCAGTTTCGATGGGTCGGAGATGGTGGAAATATAACCCGTTAATTCCCGGTGCACTAACTAAAAATGAGAAAGAACAGCTTGTCAGTAATAGAGCGCCGTTGTGCAGTAATATGTACTGAGTGGTTGATTATGAATAATAGTGCGGAGTATACAATGAATAAAAGACTTGTATTATAAAGCTTGTCCTGCGAGGGACAAGAGTGTAGATAACAGATGATGCGCAAGTAATTAATAGCTAGCATGTATTTAATTTCATAAAAGGTACAACGATCAAAAACAGAGTCCCGTCTCCCGCTCTCATTTCAGTAAGTCTATATTGGCCACTTAAAATGTCACTATTTTTGGCCCCCAACCTCACCACATACCACACTCCTGCTACGGTTGACACAACCTAGAGGTTTCAAAAGACTGTAGCTGCAGGTCGTAAACGGGTGCTACATATCTCTGGCAATTAAATTCGTCAATGATCTTTTGATCGTGTCTTATTAAAATCATTTAAGGATGAAGATCAACTCGAAAATATCGAACTAAAACGAGCCATGAAACTATCATGACACTAGAACTTAGTAGCCGATTCTATCTTGTGTCCACAACAGAACGACCTTGAATATATAAAGACACTAGTCTTGTAATGCTGGGAGTCTAACATTGTTGTTCCACAACCAGACAGACCATTTATTACAAGCAAGACAGCTAGTCATTTAAGCGTGATTCGAGACTTGGTTCCACAGACTGGAACGTACCTTTGATACAACTAGAACGCTAACTTTAAGCGGTGGGGAGCTAAATTGGGGTGCACAACAGACTACCATAAACGTAGCAAAAAGGACACTAACATATAAGCGGGATGCGTACGTTTGGTGCCACTACAGGACGACAGTTAAACTATCAATCACTTACATATAATCGTTGAGCTAGTCTGGGTGTGCCACTGACAGACGTACCTGATAGTAATGATAAACTTATCAGATGATTGGACGACTCAAATCGCGTAGTAATTCAATAATTCTGTGTATTGCCACTTCCAAATTGCCACTTAGAAATTGTGCACGTAAATTTGGCCCCAGACCGTCGGTCCACAACCACACTCTCAACTTATTCGCATGCTGGGCAGCGTGGGTGAGTGTATGATTACCCTTATAATAGTAATGCTTGTTCCATCCGCTTCCCCACTTTGTTTTAGCGATTGTACTGACCACCACACCACATAGCTGTTAACGTTTACTATCATGTTTGATGTTCCTGGCTTATACCCTCTAAATTTGGAAAGTCGGCAGATTATATGCCGGCACAATACCAAGTAAAGAGTATTATTCTTATTTGCGAGGACATTAGTTCTTTGCCGATTGAAGTGGTATCTGCCATTTGCATCGCTAAAGAAAAGGAGTCAGTAAATAAATGCAAAGTCAGAGAGTAAACATTACTGTAAGATCTCTTTACTGACCTAATAGTTTCAGATCTGGCATTCGGAGCATCAGCTAAGATGGAGAGATTGAACCAGCGGTATAGTCAGCACTCCCCTTCCCAGGGTGTACCAGCATTAAAACCTCTTTAACTAAAACCCTTGAGCCGAAGTTTCGCTCAACGTAGCCCCTGACTTACCCCCCACCATGGCCGATCCCCTCCTCCCACTAGGTCCCAAGCTCCTCCAGTCACTTGCTAGGCCTCCTCTTCCCATCTGCTCCCATTACCTGCTTCGTGCCCTTTCATCACTGCCGCTGCACCTGATAAAACTGCCTCAGACACATAAGAGAACACTTTGTAATAACTGATACAACTAAGTGCTAGGAGAACAGAGTTTGTATTACATGCATACCCGCACAGACAGTCCCGTGAAACTTTTTTTGATTGTCTTGTAGACACTAAGGATTTCACTGCCGCCTTGCATGCGCCTAAGCTGTGCCGATGCTCACCACTATACGCCTGCAATACACTTGCTGTTTCAGAAGTACATGCTGACTCTACGCGTGGGGAACAAAGTGAAAGTCACCACGTGCTAAGATAGAGTGACTAGATCACCACGCTGGAAGAATGACATGCCACCTCGTGGAGAGAAGTACAGCCACCTCTGAAGATTATGACTTGTCACCACGGGAAAAATATATGCCACCATGCCGGGGAAAAGTGACATCCACATGCTGGAAGAAGTGACATCACACCACTTCTGGAAAAGTGAGCAACCACCACGTTGGAAGAATACTTCCACCTAGCTGGAAAAGTGACATTGTCACCACCATATGGGAAGAAGAAGGACATGCCAGCCACCCTGGGAAGAAGTGACTTTGCCAACCACGCGGTTGGAAGGAAGTACATGTCACCACGTTGAGAAAAGTGACATGCCACCACCTGTGGGAAGAAGTGACATGCCACCATGCGTGGGGAATAAGTGACATGCCACCACATATGGGAAAAGTTACATCCACCATGGGAAAAGTGACATGTCACCACGTGTGGGGAAGAAGTGACATGCCACCATGTGTGGGGAAGAAGTGACATGCCACCATGTGTGGGGAAGAAGTGACATGCCACCATGCGTGGGGAAGAAAAAAAGGTTTGGACATCACCACGCAAGGGAAGAAGTGACATGCACCACCAAGGGGAAGAAGTCATTGCCACCATGTGTGGGGAAGAAGTGACATGTCACCATGCGTGAGGAAGAAGTGACATGCCACCACGCGGGGGGAAAATGACATTCCACCATTGAGAGAATGGACATGCCACCCACGCAAGAGAAGATGTGACCATTCCACACCAAGGGAAAACGACATGCCACCATGCGTGGGGAAGAAGTGACATGCCACCACGCAAGGGGAAGAAGTGACATGCCACCACGCAAGGGGAAGAAGTGACATGCCACCATGTGGGGAAGAAGTGACATGTCACCATGCGTGAGGACGAAGTGACATGCCAACTGCGTGGAAGAATAAAGTGCCACCATAGGTGGGAAGGGAAGGTACATATCACCATAGCTGCGGAAATTGACATGCCACCACGCTGGGGGATGAAGGTGAACATCACCCTAGCTTAGGAGAAGTGACATGTCACCACGCAAGGAAAAGTGACATGCCAACCACGTCAAGGGAAGAAGTGACTTTCACCATGGTGGGGAAGAATACAGTACACCATCTGAAAAGTGACATGTCCACCATGCGTGGAAGAAAGTGACATGACACCACAAAAGGGGAAGAAGGGACGAGGCCACCATGCGTGAGGAAGAAGTGACATGCCACCACGCGTGGGGAAGAAGTGACATTCCACCATGTGTGGGGAAGAAGTGACATGCCACCACGCGTGGGGAAGAAGTGACATGCCACCACGCGTGGTAAGGAAGGGACATCCACCAGAGTGTGGGGAGAGAAGTGACACCACCACTAGGGGAAGAAGTGACAGCCTCCACGCGTGTAAGAAGTGACATGTCCACAAGGCTTGGGGAAGAAGTGACATGCCACCACGTGTGGGGAAGAAGTGACATGCCACCATGTGTGGGGAATAGAGTGACATCCACCACGTGTGGAAGAATGACATCCCCATTCTGGGAGAAGTAGTGCATGCACGCGAAGGCAAAAAGTGACATGCCACCACGCGTGGGGAAGAAGGGACATGCCACCATGTGTGGGGAAGAAGTGACATGTCTCCACGTGTGGGGAAGAAGTGACATGTCACCACGTGTGAGGAAGAAGTGACATGCCACCATGCATGGGGAAGAAGTGGACAGTGCCTCCACGCAAAGTAAAAGGTGACATGCCACGCACAGCGTGGAAAAGTGAAACATGCCAACCATGCTGAGGAAATAAGTGTGGGACAATCACCATTGCGGTGGGGAAGAAGTGAGACATGTCACCATGACGTGGGAAGAAGTGACCCCCATGGCCACCATGCTGAGGAAGAATTTACAGTTCACCATGTGTGGGGAAGAAGTGACATGCCACCATGTGTGGGGAAGAAGTGACATGCCACCAGCGTAGAAGAAGTACATGCCACCATGCTGGGAAGAAGTAACGATGCCACCACTTGGGGAAGAAGTACAGCCACCCCCGCCCGTGGAAGAAGTGACATGCCACCATGCGTGGGGAAGAAGTGACATGTCACCATGCGTGGGGCGATAATTACATATACACCGACTTGTGAAAGAAGTGACATGACCGACCATGCGTGGGACAGGTAAGTGAGCATGCAACGGACTTTGTGAAGAAGTGACATGCCACAAATCAAATAACGCCACGTGAGGAAGAAAGGACATGCCACCCTGCTGAGGGATGAAGTGACAATGCCGACCATGCTGGGATGAAGGAGCTCTATGCCTCCATGCTGGGAAGAAGTGACATATCACCACATGTGGGGAAGAAGTGACATGTCACCACATATGGGGAAGAAGTGACATGCCACCAGTTGGGAAGAATACATGCGCAGCCATGCAGGAAAAGAATGACATTCACCATGCTGGAAAGAAGAACATTCACCACTAAGTAAGAAGTTGACATTCCACACATGCTTAGAAGAAGGTACATGCCACCACGTAAATGAAGAAGTGAATGCGCACGCATGCATGGGGAAGAAGTGACATGCCACCAAGGAAGGGGAAGAAGTGACATGCAACCACGTGTGGGGAAGAGAGTAAGCATGTCACCACGGCGTGAAGAAGTTACATGTCACCATGCGTAGGGAAGAAGTGACAGCCAGCCATGCTGGGAAGAAGTGACAGTCACCACGTGTGGAAGACGTGACGATGTCAGCCGATGCTGGAACTTGACATCCACCATGCGTGGGGAAGAAGAGACATGTCACCATGCGTGGGGAAGAAGGTGGACATGCCTACCATGTGGGGGGAAGAAGAGTGACATGTCACCATGTGTGGGGAAGAAGTGACATGCCACCATGCGTGGGGAAGAAGTGACATGTCACCATGCGTGGGGAAGAAGTGACATGCCACCACGTGTGGGGAAGAAGTGACATGCCACCATGCGTGGGGAAGAAGTGACATGTCACCATGCGTGGGGAAGAAGTGACATGCCACCATGTGTGGGGAAGAAGTGACATGCCACCACGCGTGGGGAAGAAGTGACATGCCACCACGCGTGGGGAAGATGTACAGGTTCACCATGCGGGAAGAAGTGACATGCCACCATGCGTGGGAAAATGAACATGGTTCACCATGCTGGGGGAAAAGGACATGCCACCACGCGTGGGGAAGAATTGACATGCCAGGCCACGTGTGGAAAAGTGACATGCCCACCATGTGTGGGAAGAAGGTGATCAATGCCACCATGCGTGGTAAGAATGACATTCACGCATGCGTGGGAAGAAGTTGACATCCACCATGTGTGGGGAAGAATGACATGTGCACCATGCGTGAAAAGTGACTTGCCACCATGCATGGCGGAAGAAAGTGACTTCCACCCATGATGTGGGAAAAGTGACATCCACCAATGCTGGAAGAAGGACGATGTCACCATGCTGGGAAAAGTGACATCCACCACGCAAGGGGAAAAGTGACATCCACCAGGCGTGGAAAAGTGAACATGTGCACGCATGCATGGTAAGAAGTGTCTAGCCACCATGTTGGAAGAAGTGACGATGGTCTCATGCGTGGAGAAAGAAGTGACATAGCCACCACCAAGAATTAGTGACATGCCACCATTGGGGAAGAAGTGGTCATATCACCAGGACGTGGAAGAAGTTGACATATCACCATGGCGTTGGAAGAAATACATGCCACCACATATTGAGGGAAGAAGTACATGCACATGCTTGGGGAAGAAGTGACATGCCCAGCCACTGCGTGGGTAAGAAGTCTTACATGCACCACATATGGGGAAGAAGTGACATGCCACCAAGCGTAGGGAAGAAGAGACATGCCACCAACGCCGTGGGAAGACGTGACATGCAACGTGTTTCGGGCATCGTGGGAAGAAGTGACATTCCAACCACGCTGGGACGAAGGTGACATCCACCACATATGGGAAGAAGGTGACATGCCTCCATGCTGGGATGAAGTGACATGCCACCATGCGTGAGGAAGAAAGTGAGACATCCTCCACATATGGGAAAATGACGATGCCACTCATGCGTAGGAAGAAGTGGACATCCACCACATATGGGGAAAGAAGTGACAGGATCACCACATAATGGGAAAAGTAGCCTTACCAACATATGGGAAGAATGACATGCCACCATGTTGTGAAGTAAGTGACCTCGACCATGAGTGGAAGAAGTGACATGCCACCAAGCAAGGGGAAAAGTACATGCACCATGCATAGGAATTGACTATGCCACCATCTGAGAGAAGAAGTGACTCCAGCCACATAATGGGGAAAGTTACAGCCACCATCTTTAGGAAGAAGTGACATCCATCCCGCCCCCCACCCTGCCCCCTCATATGAGGAAAAGTGACATTCACCACAGAAAGGAATAAGTACTCAACCATGTGACGGAAGAAGTTGGACATGGTGCACCACATATGGAAAAGTACATCCACCATAGTCAAGAATGAACATGTCACCACATATGGGTAGAAGTGACATGCCACCAGTTGGGAAAGAGTGACCATGCCGACCATGTGTGGGGAAGAAGTGACATGTCACCACATATGGGGAAGAAGTGACATGCCACCATGGTGGGGAAGAAGTGACATGCGACCATGTGTGGGGAAGAAGTGACATGCACCAGTGCTGGGAAGAAAGTGGACATCCACCATGTGTGGGGAAGAATTGACCATGTTCACCACATATGGGAATAAGTGGACTTGCCTTCCATGTGGGAAAATGACATGCCGCACCACGCAAGGGGAAGAAGTGACATGTCACCATGCGTGGGGAAGAAGTGACATGCCACCACTTGTGGGGAAGAAGTGACATGCCACCATGGCTTGAGAAGAAGTGTCATCCGACCACTCGTGGAAGAAGTGACATTCCACCACAGTGGAAGAAAGTTGACATGGCCTACCACATGTGGGGAAGAAGTGACATGTCCACCATGTGTGGGGAAGAAGTGACATGTCACCACGGTAGGGGGAAGTAATTGACATCCACCAAGCGCGTGGGAAAAGTACATGCCACCACATATGGGGAAGAAGTGACATGCCACCATGTGTGGGGAAGAAGTGACATGTCACCACATGTGGGGAAGAAGTGACATGCCACCACGCAGGGGGAAGAAGTGAACATCCACCCAAGTGTGTGAAGAAGGACATGTCACCATGTGTGGAAAAGTGAATCCACCTCTGGGAATAAAAAAAAGAAAGTCAATCACCCAACTGTTGGAAATGTGACATCCACACGTGTGGGGAAGTAAGACATTGCCACCGTTGCGTGAGTAAGAATGACATGACCCAGCGGGAAGAGTACAGGCCACCACATATGGAAAGAAGAATACATCCACCATGCGTGAGGAAGAAGTGACATGCCACCACATATGGGGAAGAAGTGACATGTCACCACATATGGGGAAGAAGTGGACTATTGCCACCAGTGTAGGGGAAGAGAGCTGACGACGCCAGCCACTCGGGGAATAATTACATGCC